>JAJTJO010000096.1:0-237104 GCA_024550625.1 Dendroctonus valens
TAACATATTTAAATTTTTTTCATATATAAAAACGTACAAGAAAATACACTTCCAAAGGTTGAAAACCATACTTTAAAAGACCATCGTGTGTTAACAACTTAATGATCTTTTTTGTGTAGAACATGTGGTTACAATATCAAGGAAACGTCCTGTATAGTAGTAAGGTGAGATTAATTTTCTATTATAAATAAAACAATAACATTTCACAATCACACCTTTGACAAAATGCTTTTTTGATAACGAAGTAGCGTAATTAGTTCAACTATGTAGCAATTATTGCCGCTACGAAATTATAATGAAAATTGTGTCCTTAATTTTGAATGAACTGTTGAATAGAACTACTAAAATCGTCCAGTTGAAATTTGCATTCGACTTTTTTATTTTCAACTGCAAGTACGTATTATTTTAAAGCAGAGAGCTTAAGCAGAGGTGGCTTAAGGCCATACAATTATATGCTAACGTATTATAATATTGAATGCAATTTCTGATAGCAAAGTTGAAACAAACAAAATTCGTATTTTTGTAGATATTAGTGTTTTGTGTTCAAAATCAAATCAGCTCTTAGGCAGAAGTTACATTAAAAAATTCACGAGAAAGACTTATAGAATTCTCATTCTCTTTCCTTGATTAATTAGTGCTTTAATTTGTTTTAGCTAAGTTAAACATGTATCAAGTATTTGATATGCAAAATAAATAAATAATTATTAGAGCCTAACTTAAACTACTTTTAGTATTTTGTCTAGCATACCTTGGATGAACTAGCTGGTAGGCTTATAAGCTGTAGTAGTACGTATTAACTACTATTTAAAAACTTATCAACGGTTAAAACACAACTCATACAAAACAAAGTTATAAACAATAACAACGAACAAACGACTAATGAGGTCTGAATCAACTTTTACTTTCAACCAACAGCGTTACAGGCATTACTGAACATGTTAGCCTATGTGATCATCAAACCAAACCAAATGAAAAGCACCGATAGAAGAGGAAAGAAGTGCTATTATGATCTATATTGGTGTAAATTTGGGTAAATTTTATTATGATTACTTATTTGTTAGCAATATGCCCAAGATAAAAGCTTTGCGTCCGAATCAGTTTTGGAACAACTGCCAAATGAGAGTAATAAAATATGAAATAACAATTAACAATAAAAAACAAGCAATTATCACAAAAAATACTTTTCAAATAAAGATCTACACACACGATTCCATCATCTATCAAAAGCCGCAAATTGAATTAATTTATTCCTACCTTAGTTGTTGTTTATTTCAAATTTCGAACATAATCAACTATAAGTGGCAATCTACTAGCGTTTTAAGCCCAACAAAGTGTAACACTGGACTTTACCGCAACAGTATTGAACACAACTAGAGTAAATGACCCTTTGCCTGCGAATTTAGGGGGAATAAGAAACATACAGGTGAATTTTGTATGCACCTTGTTTAGTAAGAAGGGGTAAATACCGACAAAACTACCCTCTCTATTCATAACTAGCACGTAACACTCGTTTCAAATTTGCAAAAAGGAATTCCGCAGATTATCAATCAACTATTTTAAAGTGGCTAATTTTTTGGGTAAATTCGTAAAATTTCCAAAAAAATTTGTGATACAAACCACATGACTAGAAACCACTTTAAGTCATCCTTAAGAAGATTAATAATCAATTGCAATGAACGGCGCATTAGATATACATATGGAGGCAAATAATCCAAAAAAATCTCCTTCTGAAGTAGTGAAAATGTTAAATGGTCCAACTGCCTACGTAAAAGCAAAAAGACACAAAAAAGCATGAAGCGGTTAAGCTAAGAGCATTGGTAAAGCAAGTAGTAAGGCTGAAGAAAGCCCAATAAAGCAGCATTTTTTGAAGTGATTTCTTAAAATATTAGGAATTTGAGTGTTTCCAATTTTTCACTATAAACACTATTTAAGAAACAATATACTAGGAGTTATAGTTATTTGTTAACAAGGCTTTAATAAAAGTTTTTACAATCAAAATATCCAGTCCTCGCCCTTGGATGCCAGTTTATAAATTCCAACGAATATAAAATCTTTTGCTAGTAATCTTTTGGTGTAAATATCAGTGTATTGAGACAAAAGCGGTGGATTATTGACAAATCACTCCCAAATTATAAGACACAAACAAATGTTGAATAATTATAGGATTATATAAATTAGAATTTGTTATTTCACAAACAAATGTTGTTGACTAAGTAAGTTAAATTGTTTTTGCGTTTTCTCCCTGTGTTATATTATTGTTAGTAAAATTAGGAGAATTAGCAATCACCTTAGAATTAAAGGAACAACATAATTTTCCTATAAATAAAAAATTAATATACAATGGAATGACAAACGTTATTAAAATGCTTTTAAACCACAGTTTCACAAAGTTCCAAAGTCTACGACAATAGCCTCTAGCTGTGTCTTATTAAGAAAGTACCTCACTAATTCTCAAGTCAATAAATTGTTAAATACACTTTTTGGGAAACGCAAACGTTGTTTTTTCATATATAATTAAAAATTGAAACATGCCTAAAGGCAAAAGATAATTTTATAACTCTAACAGAGTCAATCAAAATTATTGTAATTTATACCAATAATGGGAATGTATAAAGGGAGATTTGCGAAAATATAAAAGGATAGAAAAAATGTATAAACGAAAGAAAAGTATAAACGAAAAAAAACCCTCACTCGCTTACAATTACTTTATTACAATAATTACTTAATAAACTCTAAAGATATTCGCTTCATTTTTTAAAAAATTTATAATATTTTTATTAAAAGGCTGGAAAATTATACTGATCAAATAAGCAATTTTATGGAGTTATATGGCTGGAAGTAAGATAACTAGAAGTATTTATTTAAACACTAATCACTTGCCACCAAACCGATTGTAAAGCTATAATCAAATTTAATAGATTAGAATAAACTCTATTTTTTTCTAGAAATATAGAAAATAGATTCCACCAAAACTGGATGGGTTTCAAGCAAAAAATTATGAGTTTATTGTAAAACATTGATAGTGGAAACATATCGCAAAAGTTGCTTTTTAAAAGGGACTGCTGCCCCTTGCAGAAGGAAGAACGCTTAAGATAATTTTTTGGTATTATTTTCTATACGGTTTGAAATTATGAAATTTATTTTTATTAAGAGCAATCAGCAAATATTTTGGTTCAAGTTTTAAATTTTACAAAGTACAATTTTTACGTTAGAATTATAACAACTTTTTCTTATCTCCACATCGGATAAATGATTCGACTTTATTTAAGAACACCCTTTATATGTATGTAAGTACGTAATTGTTGTTAAAAAGTGTTATTCCACCAGATGCTATTTAAAAACCTAAACTTATTAGAGATACTAATATTCCAAGTGGTACCGGGTGTCCCACCAGGAACCGCCGCGATCGATATCCGGCAAACTATAATCAGGAGAATTTTGAAAATTGGACAGTTGAGGGTAAGAGATCTAAAATATTTTCAAGATGGCCACACTTCCGGTTATACCGGAAGTAGGTATCAACTTGCTTATTTTAAATGCGACACCCTATATATTATTACATTTTTGAATTCTACTCCAGATTGTAAATATATTTCATGTCCAATATCATATACCTAAGTCTAACCGTTTTTGATATATTTGAAATTTTATGTAAAAATGACAGTTGCAGCCACTCGAATAATTATTCATTTTTCCTATAAGGGAATATGTGCTACTTAATTTGAGTCGCATTTCCTGTTGAAAAGGACTTACTTTAATGGAATTTCGACAAAACTTTGATAACTATTAATACAAGGTGTTAAAAAAATATGTTTCAAAATGAGGGTGAGAAAACCTCCCAAATCTATTTTTTAAATGGAAATCCCCCTTTTTGATAATTTTTTATTTGTTTTAAAATTAAGGGTAAGTTTGTGTAAAGTTGTCTATTCCAAAAGAGTTCAGTTTTCGAAATATTGTCAATTTAATGTTTTCATATGGCTATTTTGCCCCATCTTATTTTAAATACTGTCACTCTTAGTTGTCATGAGGAAAGTGGCCATTTTTAATGCAACCAAATGCCAAAGGGAATGCTTACAGCTGTCAGTTACCTCTTAAAATATTCTTATTGGTGCCCAGTAGCTTAAATTATACGAATGAAGGATTTTTTCAACTTATTTATTACTTATGGAGAATGTGATAAAGTTATATCAAGAACATGTGACACATTTGCCATTCGATATCCACGAAAACAGAAGCCTTCACGCTGTGCTGTTAAACAAATTATAGAAAATTTCAAAAATTTGGATACGTCTAAATAACAGTGCATTTCAATTTATGAAGGCAACCAGAAAAATTAGAGAACCCTAGATTTAAAAAAAACTGTTTATAGTTCTTGATATAATTATAATTGATATAATAATAATTAATAATATATAAACCATTCTTGATATAAACTTTATCACATTATCCATAGTAATAAATAAGTTTAAAAAAATCTTCATTCGTATAATTTAAGCTACTGGGCATCAATAAGAATAATTTTAAGAGGTAACTGACAGCTGTAAGCATTCCTTTGGCATTTGGTTGCATTAAAATGGCCACTTTCCTCATGACAACTAAGAGTGACAGTATTTAAAATAAGATGGGGCAAAATAGCCATATGAAAACATTAAATTGACAATATTCGAAAACTAAACTCTTTGGAAATAGACAACTTTACACAAACTTACCTTAATTTTAAAACTTAAATAAGATAAAAGTTATCAAAAAGGGGGGTTTCCATTTAAAAAATAGATTTTGGGAGGTTTTCTCACCTCATTTTGAAACATATTTTTTTAACACCTGTATTAATAGTTATCAAGAGTTTTGTCGAATTCCATTAAAGTAAGTCCTTTCAAGAGGAAATGCGACTCAAATTAAGTAGCACCTATTCCCTTATGGAAAAAATGTATAATTATTCGAGTGGCTGCAACTGTCATTTTTTACATAAAATTTCAAATAGATCAAAACGGTTAGACTTAGGCATATGATATTGTACATGAAATATGTTTATAATTTGCAGTACAACTCAAAAATGTAATAATAATAGGGTGTTCCATTTACAACAAGCAAGTTGATACCTACTTCCGGTATACCGGAAGTGCGGCTATCTTAAAATATTTTAGATCGCTTGCCCCCAAGGATCTATGTATACTGTCCAATTTTCAAATTTCTCCTAATTATAGTTTGCCAGTTTGCCGGCGGTTCCCGGTGGGACACCCGGTATAGTTCTGGTAAAATCTAGTAAAAATAATATTTTATATTACGAACCAAAACAATTTCAAAGTACTTTTAGATCGTTTCAACAATGTATATCATTATCCAAAAATGTATTTTCGTATTAAAATTAAATGAAAATTGTTAATGCCGTATTCTATTGTCGCGTTTATTCTAGTATAATTCATGTCGTTTTTTATATTACTCTGATATTATGCATACTAAAAATATAACAAATTAATATAACTTTTTCTTTGTTAACTATATTCTCTTTCTTATTTGTTAATTATATTTGTATAATTATATATATGTATTATTATATTAAGTTGAATTAATGTTGAGAAAAGCTCCAAATAAAAGTGAGAATTGTATTTTCCCGCAACCTTCTAAATACATTTATACACCAAACCAACAAAATTTAATTATTAAAAAACATATAATACATATTATATATTTCTGTATTATTTGTTTTTAAATAATTACATTCAAGAAACATTTGAGTCTTAGATCTTTCTCTAACGAGCCTCCGGTCTCGCTCTTCTCTCAGCACTCCGATTGTAAACAATAGCATTTTGACGTCTTAACTATAACGTAACCTGACTTTTATACATAGATAAACAATGCAATATTTGATATTTAGCATATTACAGTGATTAACAATTGTTATACACAACATACAAACATTGTGTTTATTATGGTGTCTTATCCAGTACAAAACCTAAGTGAATTCTAAAGAGCAAGCCTCCGGTGGTGATATTTCTGATTTGTTTAGTAGCTTAGCAGTTCTTACTTTTTATTTTACTTTCCAAATGGAAACCGATGGTTCCATAGTGAATAGCGATAAGCAACATGTAAGATCCAGCCCAGTCGTATATTACATTGCCTAATTATTTGCTGAGGTATAATTGAATTTGACTATTTTACACTTTGTAACAATGCTTTATTTAAATTGCATACTTAGTACTCTTCAAACCTCCAAGTTTAATGTTTTAAGGACTGGCTTGAAATGATCAAACAATTCAATAAATTGGATATTTGCATTAATACTGTCACATGGAACAATGAAATACAGACCTTAGAGGAAAATGAGCAAATTACCAATGAAATATCTGTATTCACTCAAGTCAGTATCGTAGAAAGCAATATAATCAACTCCTGGTCTCAAGTTGACGGTTTTCTAACAATGCAAGGTATGATTTAAAAGTTAGGATTGAATTTCATTATTATTCCTCGTTTATTTTAGATATTGTTAAAGAAATAGTTGCAATCAATTAAACTACATTTAGGCTGGTTGTCCATATCTTGCCAAGATGCCGCGACGCCAATAAAAAATGTAGAATACAGTTCGATGTTCCATCACTATCTACAACACAAAACGCTTCGGCTGTGGATATTTGTGTTACAATTAGAGGACCAGCAGAGTATTTACCGTATTTTAGTAAACCTTTATGCACGCCCAAAAAATTGACTGAATCATCTAAAGTAAGGCCAGATGTACCAAAAATTAATGCTCTAATCAGTGGTCACAAACAATTTAATTTATAATTGACATATTTTCAGCGACCAAAAGGATTCTTAATTTCTAAGCTATCGAAAGTTTATGATCCCCAGTTTTGCAACAAGGGAAATATGACTCACATGGTATTTCAGTCAACAAAAACCAGGGTAGATAATTACTTAAGTGATGTACGTATTAACCATATTATACTTTCAAATTTGTTACTTATTTCGATTGCTTCTGTTTCAGGATGTCAAAACACAATTTATGTTCATTTAGTATGGTGCAGCTACTTTCTAGTATTTGTTATTTTTAGCATCATACTATATGCAATATTGAAGAAATCGGAATACTGGAAAGAAAAGGAGCAAAGTGCAAGACTTCTCTAGGACTAGTGCTGATTGATTGTGATTCCTGATTATATATATTATTTTATTACGTGCTATCTATTAGGCATCACACTTTTTTAATGTAATAAATACATTTTGAAATACATTTTGTTTAAATTATCCTTGTACCTATACGTCCTTCTATACGTAATTCCTCACACATTCACATCATTTTGTGATCATTCGGTTGGCAGAGGAGGACCTCATCATGCTTCGCCACCGAGATCACCTGACTTAAATCCATTGGATTATTGTCTTTAGGGGTGAATGAAATCAATAGTATACGAAACAAGAGTAGAGACCTTGGAAGGACTCCGCAATCGAATTTTATGCTGCAAATATCGTTGCTATAACGTACAACACGACAGATTAACAAGCATGCTGGAGTTTGCATTGAAGTTGGTGGGGGTATTTTTGAAAATATTTTAAATGAGTTTACTTTTCTCGTTCATACCTCAATTATTTGTTAACTCCATTGTTCATTATCTTATTTTGACCTCCTGAACCGCAATTCCCAAAATATTTCCGTTTCCTCCCGAAACACCCTGTATATAGATACCTACTTAATATCCTTATCCTGATGGTTACCTATTTCAATTAAACAATTTACGTTTTTGTAGCATTAAATGGATAAATCGACGAAATTAAAAATTAACTTGGTAGACCAAATACGTTTTCGCAACACTTCTCTTCTTCGCAGAAAAGTTATTTATCGTTTCTTTTCTATTTAACTTATCTGGTTGAGTTAATGTATGTATATATATAACGTTCAGTTCTCAAATTAATAGAACGAAGAGAGACAGATTATGATATTTACAACTTGAAACATTAAAGGAAGCAATTTGTGTAATCTTGTTTGGTCCAATTACCATTTACTTATTGACCCTTTCAAGACGTGATAACATTTTTAAGAAATAAGATATTGACAACATTTAATACGTTGCTGACCACATACTCGAACACATACTGTTTATGGTGTTTGTTAAAGTGAACATTATGTGCGTGTTTCTCTAAAATAGATGTTTTAGTGTAAAAGTGGAAACAAGTATGTGGCTAATAAAAACGACCACAACGCGATGGTTGTTATTGTGCGGAATATTTCGAGCTGTTTTGGGGGTAAATCATATAATCATTTTTGCTCCGAAATGGCTAATTATTTGAGCTTATAGAGAAATGTTTTTATTCATTTAAAGTATGAATTTAATTTCTTTAAACGTGATTTTAATATGTTTTATCGTCCTGATAAGTTTTTATTTCTTAGTGCTCAGGTTATTGTTCAATATGGTTTATGTGTAGTTGACTATTGTTGACTAGCTTTACTCAGCTACAGTGCAGGAATGTATCCATATGTTGGTTTGAATTTTCTATTACAAATGGTAGTTGCTAGAGATAGTTCTAATCTGCGATTCTGTATTTTCTTTGCTATCTATGTTAACGGAAATGTACGAATTCCGGCAATCTATAAAATGTTTAGGCATTCTGCAGAATGACTACTATTTTGGGTAATCTTCAAATTGACCACGGTATTTTGGCAATCTACAAAATGCCGTACGTGCTAGTCAATCTGAGTATTAGAAATTTTTATTCTTCACATTGACTAGACACTGGTGAATACCGGATGCTACGAAACTCTGCTGCTTACTTTAGTGTCCAATGTCCTTTGCAATTACCAAATGTAATTGCGAGCGAAAGGAACACATTTTTATGAATTTTTTATGCAGTGAAAAGAACCATAATAATGTGTGTCAATCCATCGGCAAAAGCGAGAGCATAATCAAAATTCTGCAAAGTGCAGTTGGCTGATTATTTTTATTTTTATATATTATTTTTAAGTATTTTTTTTATTCAATTTGGAAAAAAATGTTATAATTAGATTAATTATGTAATATTTCATTCATCAACAATACATAAACATAACACAATCACAAGTCATTGCTTACATACATAATAAACGATCATAATCGCGAAGGATTTTTGTGTATATTTACAAAAATATGCTCAGGATGTTTTAATTAACGAGATTTAAATATTTTGAGCGCATCATTTCCTGAACATGTTGTATGTTACTTCAAATTGTCTTTGATTTTTCACATATTTTCACAAGACGCTATTAGGACAAGAATTTAAGCAAACTAATAATCAAAAGGCGACACCAAGTTAACGCGTCAATTTTTACAAAGTGGTTGCAATCTGCAGCACAAAACAGCAAAGTTTGCTTTAAAAAAACTAAACAGCAAATTTCCATTGCAATAGTAAAGACAAAGCTCCGCAGCACCAGATTATGCCCACTGTCTAGTCAATGTGAAGATTAACCTTATCTAACACTCCGATTGACTAGCGTATACGGCATTCAGCAGATTGCCTAAAATGCCGCAGTTAATTTGCAGATAATCCAAAGTAGCAGTGATATTTATTTATTCATAATTACAGATTTATACTCCCAATGAAATCGATGAGCCGACAAAGCCGTATACAACTGGTTTGAAAATAAAGAATTCACATTATAAAAGCTTTTCGGAACCTTACTATCATTCAAATTACAGCAAAGTGCATGTTCATGGCAAAAATTATACATCTAGTCTTTTAGACGACAGTGCAAAAACTAGGCAAGTGTTTACAAATTATGTATTATTAAATCATGGCAACTGATTTTTTGCCATTTTTGCTACACTAAAGTTCTAGATAAATTTCTTAATTTTTTCACTTTTTAACACTTGCAGTCAAGCTCAAGCGTCCCAATTACATCCAGTGTACATATCTGATGGTACTAAAGCCAAAATTAAGAGTGTTCTGAACGAACGTAATACACATGTGGTGGAAAAGGACACTTTAAACAACCGAGCAGTGTATAAGAGAAAACTTGAGAAATCAACAAATGTGCTTGTATTTAACAGGTGGGACTAGATAGACATAGATTAAAAGTAATATTTTTTATTGAGCCAATAATGTTCGATAAATGTATTTCAGGTGTCCACCAGGAGCTACTGGCCAATTCGTATTTGATCTTTCTTGTAACCAATTTTTAGATTGTTGGAATGGTCGCGGTAGTCCAAGAAACTGTGCGCCTGGGACTTTATCAACCCGAAAACATTAGAATGTGATTTTCCGCAAAAAGTCGAATGTCTAACAGGTATGCAGGGTGTTAAAAATAAGTGTTCAGCGACTTCAAGTCTTGATTCTGTACTATATTTTAAGAAATATCTATTAAAACATAGATATTCGATATTAAATTCTCGGTTCTAACAACAAAAAACTAGAAAGTGAACTGGAACATTCAGTGTGAGTGTTGAGTTATTAATATAGGTATACACTGTGTCCAATATAAGAAGGGCCAGTTGATGTCGGAAAATGTAAATTATACAATGTTGGTTAAATAAATGAATGGAAAATGTGAGACCATTAAAATAACCATACCATGAGACCATAAAATAATAATGTTATATTATTTTTGGCGTTAAAACTAAATCTGGATCAAATCCGACTACACATTCTCATATCAACTTAAACTCGTCGTAAAAACAGGAAAATCAGTTTTCGTTTTTCAGCGTTTCCTTTTGAAATAAATCATCAATAATGTCATTATTTGAGGACGGTCTTAAAAATTATGCGATATAACATGTGGATTTTCACTTATGTTTTGGTCACTTTTTAAATTAATATTCAAAAAATTGTGAACCCTACCCTGGAATTTTAGTTCTTTCCATTTAGAGAAAAAACCGTACTGAATTAGGGAAATATATCTGAGACGGACTGGCTAACACGATTACCCCAATACCACTCATCTGCATTTCTTATTGTGAGGGTATTTCTGGATTTGTGTATGAGCTAACTTGAATAGTACCTGGATTGGTTACTGCAGCATTTCGAAATATGAAACCTGTTATAGGGTCAACAGTAAGAACATGGTATTTGTGTTTTGAAAATAAGAATCGGAATAATAATCGCATTTCTCATAATCGAGACATTACTAATATCTCGCATTACAATTAGCTATTTACTATTGCCAATGAGACTCGTAAATCGAACTGATTTCCGTAAATAAATTAATCGTACTGGATATCTTTTCGTCGTCATTAAAATGCTAATTGACTCCTCGGTTTTCTTTAGTCTGAATTTTTTTGCACCGAAAATTGTCTAATCTTACATGTCCCTTTGGCACCAGTAAATTTTTATTTGACCCCCATTTATAAGCCTCTCGTCAATTGCGTTCTTTGACTCAGGTAAAACACGAAATTCGAATAATTTCCTTCGAGAAGATCTCTCGTATTGCATCTACCTTGTAGTTATCAGTAAACTCCTATTTGACATCTCTCTTGTTTTGAATTCGAATAAGTTTGCTGGAAAAAATGACTCGTGTTGAATCTCTGATTTCAATCGCTTTCCTTTTTTTTTGTCAAAGACGATTTCTTCCACCTTCTTTGCAAATTGGATTGAAACATCAAACACCAGTGTTTGAAAAATTGTCTCGTCTTCGCATCGAATACGAATACCGCAATTGCAATACAAAATTGTTTTGATATATTTTTAAAAATTGATCGAACTAATTAAGGCCGTATTTAAGAAAATCGATTTTAATGATGGTTTCTTGAAAGCGAAACGTCGAATCACAGAACTGTTCATGTGCTTTCACACTGACTTAAAGTTGCTATAAGAATGGTAAAGAAGTTGCTATAAGAAAGTGTTGTAGGTTCTGTAGAAGAATTTAAATTAAGACAAAAAAAAGACTTTAAATTTTTCCTCAAAGTGAGAAACAAACATTTCTTTCTAAAAAGGAAAAGCTTCTAAGCCCCATTTGATTAGTCTTTCGATTGTGCAGCTTTTTCCCTATTTAACCAAAAGGCCCTTCTTATATTGAGAACAGTGTGCACATCGCCGCATTTTTAAACAAAATCCTTTTTGTTTCGAGAAAAAAAACCAGACGTTTTGAAAATTTTGTTTGTTTGTTAGTTGAAGAATATGTAGTAGTACAACTGCTGCAAACTAATTGATTTTTTTATTTATCGATAAACTCATGCAAAAGCACTTTTGACTCGTTTTAGCCATTCATATCGATTTACAAAAAACTCAAATAATTATAATAGTAAAATTTAGAAAATAACATAAAAAGTAACGTAATCATAGTTGTAGTAACGTAATCATAGACAAAGAGTTCCTATTCAAAGTTAACTACCAAAACCCTTTAAATTCATTGGATCTTCTAGCTAATTAGGAAAAGAACAAAACCATCTTTCCAGTTTAGTCAACTTTAAAACCATCAATTTAAAATTCCATTATTCTAGGTCCCACCGGTAGTGCTATCACTCTAAAAAAATCAGCCAAACTACAGACTTCACACCAAGCCAAATGCCCGAATGATTTTACTGGTCTCATTCCGAATTATACAGACTGTTCGAAATTTATTGAGTGTAACTACGGGATACAAACAGCTAAGGATTGCCCGCCAGGAACTCTTTTCGATACCAACTTAAATGTTTGCAACCATGCCAAAGAAACGAGTTGCTTTTCAGGGCAAAGTCAATCATCAGATTACGAAACTGCAGAACAATTTGGAGGAAGTTCAGATTTTAGTGGTCAGTACACTGCGAACAGAGGGCAATATAATCGGGGTTTCAGTGAAAGTAATGGAGAAAATCGAGAGCACACTAATGCACATTTTGGTCAGTCTTGGACTCAACAAGGCTCCCTACTCAATCAAAATCAATTAAATCCCGTTTATGGCCAAGCTAATACTAAGCCTAGCTGCGATCCTACTAATCCTTACTGCAAATCAGGCGGTTATATAATATCTGGACAAAATATTTATAATATGCATCGAAAAACCGGAGTAGATCCTAATGGAGGCACATATTCTTCCACCTACACTGCATCTACGAGTCAAAGCCAGCCTTGTTACCCATTTTTAGAAAATTGTCAACAAAGTACCCAAAATAATCTCCGATCACAACCAGAGCCATCCACTAACAGGGTATTTATTCAATATGTGATGTGCAACCCAAGTGTAGAAGATTGCTCTAAGTTCCAACAAGGTACTTATGTGTTAGGACCAAAAGGGGCTTTATGTAATCCGGTTAATCAACAATGCGGACACATTACTCATATCCCGGCAAATAACATGCCAGCTACAAGTAACGGCCATGCGGCTCCGGAACCTTTACCTGGTACTTACTATATAAAGTATGTCCAGTGCAATCCGTTTCAAGAAGATTGCTCTAAATACCAAAAAGGAGTTATCGAGGCATCTTACGGGGGGACAGGAAATGTTCAGTCTTCTAGTAGTACTGCAGGCCAGAGCCAATATTCTGGGGCACATGGAAAGTCGGGACAACCTTGCAATCCTTTGTATCAAGATTGCAGCCAAACACATCCAGGCAATATTCTTCAAATACAAAATCAACAACAAGGCTTTGGGAACAATCAATTATCCGGAAGCCAACCTTGTAATCCGCAATATCAAAACTGTGCAACAGACACCATTTACAGACCAGATAACTCTTACAGTAATAATCAAGGCACTAATAGTTATAGAACTAATTCGTTTGGACAAGCAAATGCTCATTCGCGTAATGATACAACCAACTACAAGAAAATCTGCAGCGCTGCAGATAGTAACTGCTATAGCAATCGATCTCCACCTGAAGCAAAATGTCCTTCTGGATTTCAAGGGATCACGAAACATCCTACTAAATGCAAAAAGTTTCTGAATTGTGCGAACGGCATTACATATGTTCAAGACTGTGCGCCAGGAACTGTGTTTAATCCAATATTAAGTGTGTGCGACTTTCCCTATAATGTAGATTGTAAAGATGAAGAAAGTGAAAGTACCACAGTGGATTATGAACCAGATGGGGCAAATCATGACCAGGACGGGAAGTTTATAGGTAACAGTTTTATTTGTTTTTCAAATACTCTCAGCGTACATTAAAGGAAAAAATATATTAAAATTGCATAAAATCAAGCACCTATTCATTGAAAAATAATGTGGGCTCTAGTGAAGCATTTATTTAAAGTCACGCTTCTCTATAGTTTTTTAATATCCGAAAAATTGTGTTTACTAATTTAATAAAAATTTAATTTTTCCAACCACATTGAGTTTTTACGTATTAGATAGAACTGTACGTAGTGGTCCAATTTCAACAGAAGAATCTTTGAAAACCAATGAAAATGGAATATCATTTTCATTGGTTTTCAAAGATTCTTTTATAAATAAAATAAAGATATAATTTATACTCGAAAGAAGCTCCATTAAAGAAATACGGGACTTTCAAGTTTGTTAAAAAACCAAATTAATTAATTGGTGCTAAACGACACGAAATATTTCAAAATGTTTAGTGGGCAGCTAGCAAATTGTCAAAGAAATGGCACGTTTTCCAATAATGGTAATTTTCTGTTGCCAGTGGCATCCGTACAGATAATAAAATACTATTAGATTTTTATTCAGTTTGTAACAAAAAATCTGTGTTTCGATTTTTCTCGCCAACACACTGATTTCGAGCGAAAAATAAAATAGTTATCTAGTTTTAGTCAAAAAATTAAAGTAAAGTAAATTTTTATTGAGAAAATAATTAAACTTTTGATAATGTTTTGATTATATAACAATCGATCCAAGTTTTACAAGGGTAAAAATGGACAGCGATGCAATAGATTGCTGTCCGAATTTACATTTATTAATTATTTTCAAACGGTTGGAGATATTTGAATGAAATTCTGTAGACGTTAAATTCCATTGGGGTGAATATTCTCTAATACAACATATCTTTGGTTTTTCCAGTTGCCTTCGTAATCACAACTACAGTAATCAAAGAAAGTACGATAAGCCCCTGCTTTTGCATTAAGCAAAAATCCCTTTTGTATTATTAATTAAATTTAGAAGGAAAATCTCCCTCTTTCAAATTTTTCTGAGAAACGCAACAAATAGTTCTGAATTTAACATTGGGTGTTAAAAATGTGGAAAACAAACGTGATAATACAAAAATATCAATCTATTAAGGAAAATTGATTCTTGGCCGAACTTCTTGAGAATTTTCGTGTGCTCAAACATGGATGCAGCACTTCACGCCTAGAGAAAGAAGATTCATTCGTCAAAATAATGTTGTAGAAAATAAAAATTGCTTGTTTCATTTCAAAACGCGCTCGAGCAGTTTGATGCCTACTTCTTTCGAATTTCTTCAACCGTTTTCAATAACTAATCAATCATATTTTTCACTTAACGTGAACGTCCTGTTTTTCCTTAACGAAACATTTTTTGTATATAGTATATAAGTAAAAATATTATTTTACGTTTCTCCGTTAGCCTTCAAAGTTTCTGCTGTGGAAACTGAGCCACTGCCATTTCTTAAAATGGCAATACGTTCGAAAGAGTTTCCTTACACACAAAACAAAACATTTAATCTGCAGGCATAGGTTTTCCTCAACTGTAAGGTGAACATTCAATATTTAACACAACAATTCTGTTTGAAAAAACATTTGAAATTTTACTTGACCGCTCATGTAAATTAAAAGGAATATTTTTTATCGCAATCGACACACGACATAACATAAACATAGCCAGGAGCTTATTTCTTAAAAGCAACTTTTCGGAATACAGAAATCCTTTTATCGTTTCAATGCCATATGTAATCGCCCTATATAGAATTTTCAATTCTAGGAGATACTCAATGTTACGGCCAAAGTTGCTCAAGAGGACAAGAAATAGCAATACTCAACAAAACGGTTATAATCCAAGTGGATGCCAGGGATCTCAATGTGGTTCCAACCCCTTTAATCAAGGAAATAATGGTAATCCTTGCCAAGGGTATGGCTGTATATCAAATCAAGGTAAACCCCAAATTCAACTATTTAAATAACACGTTAATTTGTGAAGATTTGGCACTATTAAATTCTGCTTATTAGGCCGAGATTCTCAAGTCCATCAAGGTTCCACCACACCATCATCCACTCAAGGTATCATGACTGTATTTCTAAAATAAAGTGATTTATTTAAAAAATCAACGTAGGTCAGGCTCCTTGCCAAGGGCAGCAATGTACTACAAATTACCAACCATGGACTAATCAGGCACAAGCTCAAGGCCCATGGTTTTACAAGCCAACCACTGCAAAGGCTCTGATATACCCAATAAGACAACCAGAAAACTATAACAATCAAGGTTTGTGCGAGAATCCTAGATATATGAAACCCATTCAATGTTATGGTTGGAAGAGGTTCACATTTCCAACTCAAATTTCAGGAAATTGCTTTGGAAATCAATGTTCTTCTAACAATCG
The DNA here is from genome assembly GCA_024550625.1 of Dendroctonus valens. Classification (NCBI taxonomy): domain Eukaryota; kingdom Metazoa; phylum Arthropoda; class Insecta; order Coleoptera; family Curculionidae; genus Dendroctonus; species Dendroctonus valens. The sequence continues at coordinate 16,384 of JAJTJO010000096.1, forward strand.
ACGCGTAGATGGACAAGTGCAAGTTGATGAAGCAAACACAGGTTTCCTCGTTCCCACTACTCCAAAGACAGTAATATTTACAACACGTAATATTTATAAAGTTCTTCGTCTATTAGTAATAATATTACTTTAATTTTGTTTGTTTGTGATACAGAACAGCCAACTTGGGTACAAGCAAACGGACATATAATGCGAATTCCAGCAAAACAGAGTAATCAAAAAGCAGAACCGATTCGGAAAGACGATAGACAAACTTCGACCGGATTTAACAACCAAAGACAAGTGGACTATGTCGATGTTTTCGACCCGAGCGAGTCCAAAAACATAGCGTATGCAACAACTCAAAAATCTCAAGCAAAAACTGAAAAACAAGTTTGGCCTCCACCGTTCCCAGATTTTCCGGTTACTGATCCCAATGCTGATTATGTTTTTGAGTATGAAGACGGCGAACCTGTGACTTTAGCACCAGAAAATGTTCACGTTGAGAAAAGGAAAAAGTCTAAATGCGGAAGCAGTGATTTTATGTGTAACAAGAGAACCTGTATTGCTAAAAACTTTGTTTGTGATGGAGAACAAGTAAGTACTCGTATATAAATTCACTCCAATACATTCCTGGGTTTCAGTCAATTTTATTGTTTATTATTTAAAATGTTACAAATACGTTTCGGTGTCTTTCTCCACCATCATCAGTTTGTCTAAAATATACATTTACAGTTATTATCAATTTATATAAAATTTTTTCATCAAAATAAAAATCACACACATATTAAAAAGTACATCAAGAACATTGGTTTTCAGGTGATGAGTCAGGACAAACATATCTGGGAAAAGACTAGAATCTATTGTTTAGAGATTTAAATTTAATTTTAACTTACGCTTATAGTTGTTTCTACCTTCACATTTTACTGGTCACTGAATTTTCCATATTTTACTCGATATCAAGCGAGCGAAACAAAAAACCTGTTTATCTTTCGCCTTTTCTTTGCATTCTAGGAATTGCTTGGCAATTCCTCAATATCAGGTGTATTTATTTCATTTACCTGGTCCAATCAGTTCATGCATGCGATCATTTAATTAGTGTATGATACACAGAGCTAAGATTGTCTATCCGCGTAAGTTAAAATTAAATTTAAATCTCTAAACAATAGATTCTAGTCTTTTCCCAGATATGTTTGTTCTGACTCATCACCTGAAAACCAATGTTCTTGATGTACTTTTTAATATGTGTGTGATTTGTATTTTAATGTGTGAATTTTGATGAAAATTTTTTATATAAATTAATAATAACTGTAAATGTATATTTTAGACAAACTGATGATGGTGGAGAAAGACACCGAAACGTATTTGTAACATTTTAAATAATAAACAATAAAATTGACTGAAACCCAGGAATGTATTGGAGTGAATTGAAGTACAGTCAGGAAAATATACGAAACTCGTATATAAAAAAAGGTGTAAATGATAGTGGTAATCACACTTTGTAACATTATTTTTTGTGAAAGTAGTATGAACTCTAGATCATATTATGAACTCTAGTTGAAAATACTATGAAAATAACAGTGTTCCAGACGTGTAACCTGTAACCGCAGCTGCAGGTAGCTGATTTAACCGGTTATATTTGGAACCGTCTCATAAAACCGAAAAAACTTAACTTGAGTATAACTTCATCCGGGATTGCCAAACACTCCCGTTTGAAAGCGTTTTATTTTTGTTTGAAAGCGTTTCTGTTAAAGTGGATTATTTAATCTTACTGTTGACTTAATAACACGCGTAAATAATTCAAATGCTATTACAAAAACAGTGGTGGTGTTCCATCAATCAGAGGAAGTTCAGTTAAAAGATAGACAAGCAGAAGTTTATTCAATTTTAGAAGATTTTGACAAACTTGTTTCTTCAAAAAAATACAGGTATTTTTTAATTACTTTAATATTTTTGCGATATTATTACCATTTCCTTTTAACACACCTTTATCAGAGGTACTGTTACAAATGAATATATACTTAGATGCCAATTACTTTCCCAGAAATGCAGATCCGATATTGTGGTGGAGACAAAATCAACATCTGTATTCCATAATTGCAAAATTAGTAAAATTGAAATTTCACATTGTAGCTACTTCCGTACCATGCGAGAGATTATTTTCTAAATCGGGTTCTATCATAAACGAGCGAAGAACGAGACTTAGTAAAAAGCATCTGCCAGAAATTTTATTCTTAAATGTTAATTAATTTTTAAACGAAAATTAGCTTTTTAAACATTTTCGCTTGTAAATCGTTTATTTTATTTAATCCATTCTATTTTAGTAGTAGTAAACATCTTTATTTCTAAAAAAGGCTATCGACCTATCGGTCTTTCTGCCCTTGTTTAATACATGCAGTCTTAATCTAAATAAAAAACAAATATGAAAATTCTCCTATTCTAGGTTAACAATAGTAGTAGTAAACATCTTTATTTCTAAAAAAGGCTATCGACCTATCGGTATTTCTGCCCTTGTTTAATACATGCAGTCCCAATCTAAATAAAAAACAAATATGAAAATTCTCCCATTCTAGGTTAACAATACTATTAAATAAATAAGATTTCAGTGGCAAGAAGAAATTATTTTATTGTCCACTAGTCCGTTGCGTTTGTAAGTGTTCGAGTAGCGTTAATGTAGGGAAACGGAAGCGGGATTGTCTGGTTGGTCTTGTAAGACAAAGGGGATTCAGTATGGTCCAGTTGTAGGGGTTGTTTGTCCATTTTGTCTGTAGCTGTATGAGTCTTTCCGAGATCTTTGTCATGTTTGTGCGTTCGTATAGTAGTTGGGTGGAGGGGTTGTGTAGTGGGTTTTGGGGGTGTCTTATTCGTGTTATTAGTCTTAGTGCAATTTGTTCTGTTGTTTGTGTATAACGTTTTGTCCTTTCTGTTCCGTTGGTCATGAGTATATGTCCAAAGTCTAGCAAGGGTCTACAAATAGCTTTATATATTTTGGTGGCGGTGTTTGTGCTGATTCCTCTGTCTTTGTAGGTTAGTGATCGGAAGTGTTTTGTTCTCTTTATTGTTTCTGCCCTGATGTTTCGTATGTGTTTAGTGAATTTAAGTTTGTGGTCGATTGTGATTCCAAGGTATTTTACAGTCGTTTTTTGGTTGTGTCGTTTGGCCGTCTGCAGTTATTGTAGGGGAGTCAGCGTTGAGTCTGTGGTTTGTGAGCAGAAGTTGGTTTTTTGACGCGTTTGGTGTTAGTCTCCATTTATAAAACCATGTCATTGTGTTGTTTGTTAGTGTTTGGAGTCTTTGCGCTGCTCTCTCAGTAGTTTTGTCATGTACAATAAGTGCCGTGTCGTCTGCGTATTGTAATATGTATGCCGATCTGTCGATTTGATTTTTGTCTGGTAAGTTGTAATTGTATAGGTCATGGCAGTATATATTGTAGAGAAACGGTGAGAGCGGGGATCCTTGAGGGAGCCCTTGTTCAGGGGAAAAAGAAAATGACAGTGTTTTGTCAATTCGTACTTGTAGTTGTCTGTTTTCTAGTAAGTTCTTTATGGTGTGTAGTAGATATGTTGGTGTGTGTAGTTTGTATAGTTTGTATAGTAAGCCCCTATGCCAGACCAATTCTATTTTATTATCAGTTTTTTGCTCTTTAAGTAGTTACTTATGATCCATGTTTTGTTTTTGTTTTTAAAGCATTCTATTTTTAGTTTACCAATGTAAAAATATATATTTTTTAATAAACTAAATCATTATTTATCATCACTATTTCTAGCATCATCATCATTGCGAATTTTTAATGAAAATTTTTAAAAATAACATGTTACTTTTGTAACTGCATTTTGAAACCTAATTCCAAAGTGGAGCTGGAACGCTGTAACCTGTTACAGAAAAATAACCGGTTAGCACAGTGCACACCTCTAGTATGAACTATAATTCATACTACTCTATGTATCAATGAATGCTTATTCATTGAACATACATTTCAAGAAAAGTAGTTAGGTAAGCGTCCCCAGAAAAGTCATTGACTGTTGCGTGTTTTAGGATTGCGAAGATGGCAAAGACGAAAAATATTGCCAGAAATATTTGGACGAATTTAAACAGCATAATAATTCTAGATTAGACGTTTTGGAGAAGCAAAAATGGGAGAATGTTACATTTGTCACGTGTGCGTTACTGTGTTTGGACAACGAAAAGATTAACTGCAAATCCTTCAACTATAGGTAAAAACCAGTATGGACGGTGTATGCCCGCAGATATTTTTAATGCAATGTTTCTGCTTCAATCTGTTAGGAGATCGGATAAAGCATGCTTCCTAACAGACTGAAAATGTAGGATCCAGTGGCGCCTTGAAAGACTATTATCCCTGTGACTATTACGAACGAAAAAGTACATCTTTGAGCTGTTTAGGTATGCATAAATGCCCCAATGGAAAATGTCTAACTTCGGAGGAAATATGTGACGGGTAAGCAGTTTAAATCGTACTTAGCTGTTACTTAAATACCTTTGTGGATTTATTGCTTCTCAAGCTATGATGACTGTGGAGATCGAGCTGACGAAAAGAGCTGTAGAGCCGAAGACTTTGGATACAGTGTTAAGCTATCCAAAGGACAACATGTACATGAAGGGCGAGTCGAAGTTACAGGTATTGAAAATTATCTTAATCTTACATAGAAATGAAAAACAAAACTGCATAAATCAATTATAAGAATGAGCTTTCGAAGGATTTTGTTTAGGTATTCGAGACAGAAATACTGAATATTAGATTGCTATAAAGGGTAATTGAAACATTCCCCCAAAACTCTCCCAAACTTCGGGTTGTTAATGCGGGCATTATTTTAAGAAAAAATGTTCTAATAAATGAAGCTCCTTAAGGACATCGTTACGAAAATATAGAGTGTTAAAATTTTGTTAAAAAACATAAAACTATAATTATTAATATATCCGGAACCGCTTGAGGTATTTTAATGTATTATTATTTACGTTAATTCTGCTACCTACTGATTAAAATCAGTCGTCAACAATTTTAAATTTTTGATTTAAAATTACTGTTGAGTATGAGGATTTTAAGATGTGCATTAATTCGATTAAAATTTGTTTACTGGAAAATGATTCGTTTTACGAAGAAAACAAAAGAAATATTTTTTGATTTCAATTAAACAAGCTATGAAATACTATTACATTAATAGATGATCGCGGTGATAAAATAAGTTAAAGCCCTAAAAAATTGGATCATAGAGATGTTTACTAATAAATACTGTAAAAATTGATGAGCTGGACATTTAAGCTACTAATAAACAAACAAATATTACTTTTAATGCATAGACAACGTAGTTTAGACCTAAATAATTTATTTTGGGCTGTACGTTTTAAATTTGTCCCATTTCAGTATTTGGAAAAACTGGTTACATTTGCGACGATCAATTCGATATTGTGGATGCAAATGTTCTATGTAAGGAACTAGGATTTGAATTTGGAGCTTCAGAAGTGAAAGGTAAATTCTTTCATAAGGAATAATTTTCTTTTTGGGATTTTTAAATTATATTGCAATTTTGGCTCAATACTCAATACTGGCTAGCATATAATGTTCCTAAAAGTTATGTAAATATTGATTTCTCTGTTTGCTCTATGGTAGAATGTTTATTCGGACATATATTGGCAATGGCTTACTTTCTTCCATTAATGATCCTTTTGTAATAATTTTTATTTTCAATTTAATTTTTTCGGATGAGGTACAAAATTAAAATTTTTAAATAAATTCCAATTAATTCCGACTGAAGCAGTTATGCGTTACAGTTGAATCTACATTATTCAAGTATTTATTCATTTTCTTGCTTTAATTAATTAATCAAACGATAAATTTTGGAAGAAAAACAGAGAGCTCGTAAATATTGGCATATCAAGAAGTCGGACACTTCTATTTGTTTCTATACGGTGTGAGTTCTTTTTCATTTATTTTATAACAAATTTGAGAAAAACAGTTAATGCAGCCTCAGAGATAATAAAAAAATGGGATTGGAACATGTTCAAATTCATAATTTGAAATAAATGAGTGTGCACACTCAATAAAATCTGCACACCCAATAAAAACACTAAAACAATACTGTAAACACAGTACCTGGAAAGTGAGTGACATTATTTTCTTATTCCGTACTAAGTGAATGTTAATAAAATATTTTCAACTCTATTATTTTCTTAAGGTAATTCCTATTTCGCCAAAGATTTACAAGAACATCACACACTTTATATGATGGACGATATAGAATGTCTGGGAAATGAAACCAGCCTTATGCAGTGCAACTTTGCGGGCTGGGGAATTCACAATTGTGCAGATCGAGAGGTAAAACATATCCACATGAGTCTCATTAATTTTTATCGGGTTTTTTTCAAGATTGCAGGTGTTATTTGTAAAACACCGCAAGAGACCTGTACTGAAGGCTTTTGGAAATGCGACACTGGTAACGAATGCGTTAATATTAATTTCATGTGTGACGGAATATATGATTGTACTGATAATTCGGATGAAGCAGATCAATACTGTGAGGTATGAATAAATTCATTTATTCTTCGAAGAAGAAAAACAAAAAAAGCATTCGATTCCTCAATTTATATAGTTTTTGTTAAATTCCTTCTCTAGTCACCAACTGCATTGCGACTTGTTAATGGTACATCATTTAATGACGGAAGACTAGAAGTTAGACACCTTGGCATATGGGGTTCAGTATGCGATGACGATTTCAATGAAGACGCTGCTAAAATCGCATGTAGTCAGTTGGGTTTTGCCGGATCTGTAGTCATAAAAAAGAATGGCTTTTTTGGAAAAAGTACGCCTTAAACTGAATATCAAGCAAACTAACTGCATTTCGTTTTTTTCTGTAGGTAAAGGGCCTATTTGGCTTGATCAAGTTTCCTGCAATGGAAATGAAAGCAGCTTGGAAAAATGCACTCACTGGGACTGGGGGGAACACAATTGTGATCACGAAGAGGATATTGGCCTAATTTGTAGTAATATTCTCTTTGTTGAGCCAAAGAGGAATGCCAAAAATGTCAATGGCGGCCTTTCTGGGGCTATCAAAAACTTGGGTTTGTTTTATATTCAATTTCCATTCATAACATAACTAAGCAACTAATAACCACCGCCTTCTTCCAGATAATAGTGCTTCCTCACCAAAACCAGTGAGTTGCGGTTATCAGAAAGACCGAATTTTCTTAGAACATGATGATGTTCACTTTAGAGTAGTGAAAGGTTCAATAGCTAATCCTGGAGATTACCCTTGGCAGGTGAGATTTACAATTTTTTTCGGAATGAAATTTTAAATTTTCCTCTGTGCAGGCTGCACTACGAACGAAAGGTCAAGATAAAACAGCTCATTGGTGCGGGGCAGTGGTCATAGCTTCTAAATGGGTGTTAACCGCCGCACATTGTTTAGAAGGCTACCCTAAAGGGGCTTATGTTGTAGTTGCTGGTGAATATAACGTGGACGAAAACGAAGGTAAATGAGCGAAGCCTTAATTCAAGTGATAAAATAATGTATTTTATATAGGATCGGAGCAACAAGCATTTATCGAAGAATATTATCTTCACGAACGGTTTAGAGAGGGGCATAAAATGGGCAATGACATAGCCATGGTTCTGCTTAAAGGAAATGGGTTTAAACTGAATCAAGATATTCAACCGATTTGCTTGCCAGATGAAGACGCAGATTATGAACGAGAATTAAACTGCACTATATCTGGATTTGGATCTATAGAAAATGGAAGATCAGGTATGATTGCCCATAGATAGTATAAATATTACTCAGCTGCTTTTTATCATTGATTTTTTTAAACGTTACTACAAAAATGGCAATTAAGTGTTAATGTTTGTAAATTTTCTGCTGAGAATCAAATTGAGATATACCATGCCCCGCAAATTTAACGCATTACTTAAATATTCCCTAATTTTTACTGAATATTTTCTCAATCGGTATTGTGATTTGAACAGTTTTTTTACTGAATCATAGCTTAAATTTTGTCCAAAAATGTATCATGTTAGCAAAAACAAATGTAATAAACTCACACCGTGCACAATATGTACATTTGTGGTGTTTAAATATTGTCATTTTCTTGGTCAAAGTTTAAATTTGTCTGCCGACAATATTGGGTAGCCCAGATAGAAAAAAGTATCCGGTGTTATAGCCTCAGGTTCTATGAGTGGAGTAGGATAAACAGACGATTAAAGAGCCAAGTTAGATCAAAGGTACAAGACACGAACGAGGCTATAACATCGTATACTTTTTGTCTCTCTGGGATACCCATTATTGCTCGCAGAAAGACTTAAACTTTGACCAAAAAAACATGACTGTACAATATGTTTTCTTCATACTTTTGTTTATGCTATAACTTAAATTTTATTCAAGAATAGAAATGTATTCAAATCGGATCACCGAGTAAGGGAATATTCACAGTCAAAAGTTAGGAGATCTTTAAGTTGTGCGTTAAATTTGTGGCGCATTGCATATTACGGTTAATAACACTAAAATGGAGGGCAATGATCAAATTAAATATTTAGGAGTTGTATTCAATGCTCAATTAAAGTTACTAGCGCATGCAGAATATTGCATGAGAGATGGGAAGCATAAAAAGTGGATTTTATTGATAGAATAAGGAATAATGTGTCTGTGTACGCACATCACATTTAGACTTTTGTAGCGCGTTACTTGAAAATATGCCACTAATGAATTCTAACTCGTACAAAACAGAGCAATGCGTATAAATCTTCGGTGGAACCAATATAAGGGGTATATTAGAGATATGTTGGCCTCTACAAACTTTTTATCTGTAAAGCAGAAAGTACTTTTTAATGTCGTTAGATTTATAATTAAGATTTAAACTACAATGGTTCTTGAATAAGTCTGACAAAAATCAACTGACAAAACTGATTATTTTATAAAAAAATCGCCTTATACCATTTATCTTCAAGCATGGCATATTATCACCAGAGCAGTTCGGATTTTCGCCTAACAAGTGCACCAACGGTGCAGTATTTTCCTTGCTTCATGATGTTTACTCATCTCTAAATTGCAATCGCGCCACAGCTACAACCTTCTGTGACTATGCGAAAGCCTTTGACTGTGTGAGTCACAGCATTCTGTTAGATAAGCTTGATTTTTATGGAATACGTATATTTCTTCCAACTGGTTCAAGTCATATCTTGAAAATAGGCAACAATTTGTCAGAGCAAACGGGTCTCTGTCTGAGTGTAAACTGATTGCCAGTGGAGTTCCCCAGGGCTCTGTGCTTGGACCTATTCTTTTCCTACTATTTATCAACGACATCACCTACTTAAAAATCAATGGCAAGATTACCCTCTTTGCTGACGACACAAGTATAACATGGAGTGATTCTGATGTGTCCCTTCACTCTAAGGTTTCCAACGATCTCGTCACAATCAAGAGTTGGTCTGACTCTAGTTTGCTGGGTTTTAAAGTGAATAAGACGGTAGCCCTATCTTATAGAGGAGCTTTAGAGCCCGTGCTACTTCATAACAGCAATATTAGATGCGTTGAGTCGGTGAAATTTCTGGGCTTGAACATTAATGCCAACCTTAAATGGTCTACCCATATTGACTCCTTAACAAAAAAACTGTCTTCCGCTTGTTTTGCAATTCGATCGGTTTCGAGGGAGCTGAATGTGTTCTCCGCCAAACTCGCTTACTTCTCTCTATTTGAGTCTCACATCCGCTATGGCCTTCCTTTTTGGGGCTGCTGCAACACACAGCAATTTCAAAGTATTTTTAAACTGCAGAAACGAGCAATTCGCTATCTATTTGGCCTGAAAAGTAGAGCTCATTGCAAGTACTACTTTGAAAACTATAAAATTCTCACACTTCCTGCTTTATTCATATTAGAGACTGTCTGCTTGATACGCAAACACCGAGTCAGCTTTCCAGAAGCGCCACAACATAGGTACCCGACCAGGAACTTAAGCCAAGATATATATCTTCCCTTTCCCTCCTCTGAATTAATAAAAAACTCCATTATTTACAACGCCAAGAAATTGTACAATCATCTTCCATCGCATCTTAAATCTCTCCCTACGTCTCAAAAGTTTCGGGAAGGGACAAAAGCATACCTCCAAAAAAGACCTTTTTATTCTGTAAATGATTTTTATGTGGCGTAAGATCTTTTTCTAAATTTCACCACTTCTCAATCTAACTAAATTAAACTTTTCCGTTTGGGCATCACATGCGGCAGTTACGTTATATGTATTGGCCGAATAATTATTTGTATAGTAGTTACATTTTAATATTCGGTGTCATCAATTTGCTGAATTCATATTTGTCTTTATTATTTATTGAACGTGACCACATGTTGCAAGCGGAACGGAATCGATTGGGTTCAAGTTCAGCAAGCAAAATTTCAAGTTCTCGGATGTTACTTACCTCAACTAGTATATATCTACCAAATCGGTATCATCACGATCCGCTTGCATTAACATAAACAGGGTCAACAGACTAGTTCCTTGTTATGGTTTAGGGTGCAACTTGACTTCACTCACCCCTGTTTTTCTTAATTTTAATTTGTCTGTTTGATTTGATGACTTTTTTGTGTTATGTTTTATGTTGTTGTTTATTTTTTATTTACCATTGTTGATTGTCCTTAGATGTGCTATATTTTGTAGTATATTGTTTTACACGCTTTGTCCATAAAATTTGTAAATTTTCCTGTGGCAATAAAGCATATTTTGATTTGATTTGATTTGATTGTTAACAAAAAATAATATTTTCTTGGGTTGTTAATTTCAACAGGCCCTTTTGGGCTATGATAACTTTAATCTATTCAAGAAGCGTTTTCGTCCTTATATACCTACTTACACGTTCATTTTAGCATGTATTAATGTTTTCTCAAATTGCTTTGTTTGTGTAATGTACCTACATTTTTGTTCTAGTTGTGTTAACTTTTTTATATTACTACTGTGCTTCGTAGAGCTGCTTTTGCACAATAAAACTTTATTATTATATAATTTTCAGCATATTCTCATAAGCTCAGAGCTGCATGGATACCCGTTCAAAAGGCAGACGTGTGTAAGATGGCCCATATCTATGGAGAAAACATTGCAAATGGTATGTTTTGTGCTGGAAATCTTAGTGGTGGTGTGGATGCATGTGATGGAGACAGTGGAGGTCCACTAGCATGTCTAGACAACGGTAAGACTCCAAATGTTATTGGTAAAACATTTGATGGAATTTTTTTTTTTTAAATTTCGTAGGTGTTTTCACGTTATATGGGTTAACATCATGGGGACAACGTTGCGGCTATGCCAACAAACCGGGGGTCTATGTCAAAGTGTCCTATTATAAGAAATGGATTGAAAATATTATGAAAATTCACTCATAAGTTCATTGAGGATTCCATTTGAAATGAGACAAATTTTACTTTATATACATATACAAATACATTTCAGTACACTAAACCTATATGCATATTTTTTTTACTTTCTACAGTTAGTTTCGCTGAAGGTATACCTTTAAGGGGAACTCGCTTAAGAACTTTAAAAATTGTTTTGAAAGTTTGGCATGTAGTAAAGAACATTTGACCCATGAAGATTAGTTAAATATGATCTTTGAGACAGCTTATCGCCTATTGGCTGTAAGAATTGGACGTACGAATTTCCTAGAGAACTTAGAGTTGTGCGATTATATTATTTTCCAGATCAACATGTACAACATTTGGTAAAGCAGAGTTCAGTGTGATCAGAATGAAGTTTTCATGGTTTCAAGTTCAAGAACGTTCTAGAAATTTATCAGTGATAATTAGAGCCCGGATTTCAAGGCATTACGCTTTTTTTAAATAATAAAAAAAAGCACTGTGCTTGCTAGCTAATGTGAACAAAGCTAATGTTAGCTAATGTGAACGACATGTGCAAAAACAAGTCATTTGACGGATTTTTTAATGCGTTTATTGTTTTTTGTCATTTTTGTGCTTATTTCAATTTTTTCCGCTTATTTGCGGCTTTTTTTATTTTTATTTTAATAATACCAACAATTTAATGAAAACAAACCATTCAATTGCTCAGTTTAGAAAATATATGCATTAACATCAACACACCATTATAATTTTCAGAGAAAAACACTAGTAGGTAACAATAGCAATTGGTTTACCGTAGACGAAACTACAGACGCTTGTGTTGTTTGTTCTGGTGTTGTTTGATGTTGGTAATCTAATTATTGGTGTGTTTAATATTAGGACGTTCCGACCAAAAGGTATTTAATTTGTTCGAAAGAACTGGACGCAACAAATAACAACACAGTTTCCAGATTTATAAATGAAACCTTAAAAAACTTTTACCTTCCTGAACCTGTGCCATATGAACAAATTTTGATGATAATTTCCGATGCTGCGCTTTATATGACTCAAAGTATACAACTACCTAGATGATAAAACTTCGGAAATTTTTTAAATTAATACTTTTATATATATCCAACAAGATTGTCATGCCGTTATGGAAAACAGAGAACTGACCAATAATCTTGCTTTTATTAAAAGTAATTTAAAGTTTGTAAGTAACCCATAAAATCTTTAGAGAAGCATCAAATGCCATTGGTAGAGTCGGTTCAAAAAATTATTGACTTCAGCCATGCAAGGGGGGGCATACCCGGGCCAAATGGACACATTCTACAAACAAAACTAAACAATGTTTTATCAAAAAACAAAGGATTTCAAAAGTTCCTCGGTTTTAAATGGAGAAATTGTGCAAAGCCAAATTATGAATCCGGCAAAATTTAGATATGCACCTATAACAAAAGAGTAGGGGTGAAGAGAAGTTTTTCTACTCGAATTTAGTAACTTCGTGTTTGAAATAATAATTTCACTTACTTGTTTCTCGGTTTTAGTTAGAGTAGTAGTAGTAGTAAACATCTTTATTTCTAAAAAAAAGGCTATCGACCTATCGGTCTTTCTACCTTTGTTTAATACATGTAGTCTTAATCTATATAAAAAACAAATATGAAAATTCTCTTATTCTAGGGTAACAATCTTATTAATAAACTTTCCAATTCCAATGACAAGAAAAAATTATTTTATTGTCCAGTAGTCAGTTGCGTTTGTAAGTGTTCGAGTAGCGTTGATGTAGGGAAACGGAAGGGGGATTGTCTGGTTGGTCTTGTAAGACAAAGGGGTTTCAGTATGGTCCAGTTGTAGGGTTGTGTGTCCATTTTGTCTGTAGATGTATGAGTCTTTCCGAAATCTTTGTCATGTTTGTGCTTTCGTATAGTAGTTGGGTGGAGGGGTTGTGTAGTGGGTTTTGGGGGTGTCTTATTCGTGTTATTAGTCTTAGTGCAATTTGTTCTGTTGTTTGTATATAACGTTTTGGCCTTTCTGTTCCGTTGGTCATGAGTATATGTCCATAGTCCAGCAAGGGTCTACAGATAGCTTTATATATTTTGGTGGCGGTGTTTGTGCTAATTCCTCTGTCTTTGTAAGTTCGTGATCGGAAGTGTTTTGTTCTCTTTATTGTTTCTGCCCTGATGTTTCATATGTGTTTAGTGAATTTAAGTTTGTGGTCAATTGTGATTCCAAGGTATTTTACGTCGTTTCTTGGTTGTGTCGTTTGGCCGTCTGCAGTTATCGTAGGGGAATCAGCGTTGAGTCTGTGGTTTGTGAGCAGAAGTTGGTTTTTTAACGCGTTTGGTGTTAGTCTTCATTTATAAAACCATGTCATTGAATTGTTTGTGAGTGTTTGGAGTCTTTGAGCTGCTCTCTCAGTAGTTTTCTCATGTACAATAAGTGCCGTGTCGTCTGCGTATTGTAATATGTATGCCGATCTATGTTTTAGTTAGAATAAACTTCAGTTTTAAGCAAAAGTATTTTGAAGAAAATTAGAAGAAATCTATTTTAGGAAACCTCGATCATTTATTCAATTACATTGAATTTCATTTAAAACATTTAAAAAAATTAAATTTTTTACCTCGCTGGAAGAATTTTATGCATTTTTAATGCTTTTTTCATATTATTATGCTTTTTTTGCGATAAATCAATATGCTTTTTAAGCGCTTTTTTCGACAATTTTAGTGCTTTTTAATGCGGACCCTAGTGATAACCCTAAGCTGCCACTTTTACTTCCATTTTTTTTAAAAGAGCTTGGAGTTTAGAAGAAATATAAATTTTTAGTCAGCAATTTGAAGCTTAATAATAGTCAGAATTCGGAACATTTTCAACAATATATTTAGGGTTTTCAGATCAGAATTTCTGTATATTTAATTTATTATCATTTCAAAGAAGTTTCAGTTTGCATTAGGGGAGAGTGGGCCACCACGAGACACGGCCGTGTTGAGGCGACCATGAGACTTTTTTCAGCAATATTTTCTTTCACAATAAGAGCAAACATCTATTACCCCGTTTGGGTATTACTAGCACAGTTTTGTTTCGGTGGTAAAAGTTTTTTCCTGTCTGAATCAGTCTTGACTGAGATTTTGACAAAGATGCATGTGAGCGAAGACGTTTTTTTTCACGTGTATTATTCTGATCCAAATTTTTTTACTGAAAATATAAAGTTAAAGGTAAGAAATTTCAGTTGTAGATATAGTGTTGTAAGTTCTTTTTAATTGTATAAGGAAACTTTGTGATTTTAAATCGAATTTACCAATAATAAAAAAAAAGTTATAACGTGTAAATGGGCTACCATGAGAAACTTCTTTGGGGCCACCTTGAGACACCCTACGGATACTTCAGAAAAAGAGAAAATTTAAATGAGATGCAAAGAAAAGGAAGAAAAATATAGAAATTTCCAAAAAAGAAGCAGCGAAGAGAAACGTTTTTTCAAAGAATTTAAAAATGTTAACAAAGGAGATGTCTTGCGATGACGACGGAGAAGATGACCCATTTGGGAATTCAGACGACGATTCTGATTGGATCCCTGAACCCGATCCAACTGCGTTCGAGGAATTAGAGAAGATGATTTTTTGTTAGTTGAGATTTATAATTTGTAGAATAGGAAGGTTTTCTTCATAGGGAAAATTATTACTTTTCAGACGGATCCGAAGAAGTTGAAGTTAATTTTTTCAGGAAGTCGGGGAAATTCACCGATCTTTTGCCTTCGCCATATGTTTTAGGTAAAACAAAAAATTGCAGTCCTATTATAAATTTGAGCAAAATTTTAGCAACTTTAATACTCGTTAAGTGTTTTTCCCTTGACTAAAATTACAACATTTGTCATTTTTTTTGAGTAAATTTTTTTTTAGTTTTAGTTTTGTTTAAGCCGAGGTTAAAGATGGTTAATTTAATTTTTAAGATCAAAATTGCAATATTTCTCAATCTTGTAGTCGAAATAAATGTTTTTTAGCTTCAATTATGGTTTTTTTTTAATTTACTTAATTCTCACAGTGTATCCGGGCCATTAAATGACGTACATTGTAAAAAATTACAATAAAAATATCTTTAAACTAACAGTAACTGTGTGCTTTCCACCGTTACATACTTAAATAAATGCAATTCCGACCAGCTAATCAATTTTTCTGGACGTGTTTGGAAAAAAAGCCACTTTGACTTTTTTAGTCTTATGGTAGCCCACTCTCCCCTATAAGAATTAAGTATTTAAGTGCAATTTGAATGAAATTTTCAATAGAGTCTCAATCTAGAAATAGGGAGAATTTCAGATTGAGACTTGTACTCTACTAAAAGTTGAACATTTTAGGAACAAAACTTACAGATGCAATTTGTAAATATATCAATGTTTTACAAACACTTACACAATATTTTAATAAATTCTTAGGATTTCAGTCTCACACGCTTTACTATATTACCAGGAAAAGTTCTACTGGAATTTGAATAAGCATTTCAGGACAAATTTAATCTGAAATGTTCATGCATTCATCACTTTGTCTGCAATATGGTGTACCATTTCAATTTATTATAGTACTCGGTCTAAATACGAATTTTTACAGCACGCTGTACAATTGTACGGTTACAATAAATTTTGTTAAAAAATAAATTATATGGATCACATAAACGAGAATGTAAAATTCAATTAATTGA
Source organism: Dendroctonus valens (assembly GCA_024550625.1). NCBI lineage: Eukaryota > Metazoa > Arthropoda > Insecta > Coleoptera > Curculionidae > Dendroctonus > Dendroctonus valens. Next base: position 32,367 of record JAJTJO010000096.1, read on the forward strand.
AATTAAAAAAAAAAAACTATACATATTTTAAGTAATAACGACTTACATTGATCTGCACCTACCATGAACAGAATGTAGCCAGTTCAAGGGCTTGATGGTGTTATCTTTTCGTTGATTTTCCATACTTTCCCTATAAAAAAAACTTTAAAATAAAGCAAAATTGTATGGACGTTTCCAAACTGGCAAACAGTAGAAGTAAACTTTGATATTGAAGTATTTTTAGTAGTTCAAACGAGTCTACATTGGATATGTGATTAATTTAGGTTATGTGTTTATCCATTCTACACTAATTGTCTAATGTCAGTGGTATTTTTGTTCATGAATATTGTTATTAGTCATCGGTTATTTTGTTTATTTTAATTAAAGTTCTGATAGTTGAGAATGCAAAATGTCTATACTTGCTCTTCAGGAGAATGCCAAGAAGGCAATGCAACAATTATCCTATTTCACTAGCGAAGAATTAGACGAGGTATTAAACAATAATGAGAAGCTTTTGGAGATTATTGGAAATATGGAAAATGTGAGTAAAATCTTCTAATTTCCTTTATTTTAGTTATGTTTGCATGCTATCAATCTTCCTGCTTTGATTTGGCCATAAAATTATCCATGGGACCCCTGAGCATTATGCTTTTATTTGTATTTTTAGAACTCTTGTATTGTTTACTTACCTGATACATCAAAAATAAACTTTTCATCTGAAAATAATGCAGAAAAAGCAACAGACCCCATTCCATATGTGAATTATTTCTATTATTAGTAACAACTTATAATACAAGTATTTAGGGTGTGTTATTTTTATTCAAACTATAAATACTTAAATTGGGAATCAAACCCGGGGTTTTTGGGTCTTCCCCGAGCGAAATCACTCAATGTGGGTTTATACAGAATGTAATTTTAGTTTTCAATGGGGCTGTTCAGAGATCAAAAATGTAAGATCCCATTGAAACAGACAGAACAAAGTTTCTCGAAGCAAACTACATTGAAAAGCAACATAAAAAGCAATAAGCAAATCTCAAAATTTTGGTACAAACTAAAAAAAAATTGTGCACCCCAAAATATTACACCACTTGCTTCAAGCCCCATTAATTTCAGTAATATAAATGAAACTCATTCAAATCAAATAATACAACACTACACAAATCTTCACGAGAATTGCGGATACCGTTCTAGAATAAAAGTTCGCATTAGATAAACCAAACGTTTTAATTTTAGTTACCTTAAAAGAGAAGGAAATTAATTATATTTTAAAATACTTAATATAAATCCTATATTATTGTTTATATTCTTTTTACATTTTATTTGTTCACGTTTCAGTTTTGACCTATTAAAGTGAAACGCTAATGAATTAAGCTGCTTTAAATGTTCAACTTCTTCATGCACTTAAGTACTGCAAAAGATCAAAGGAATTATGTCTTATTATCCCCAAATTTCTGTTTTGAGAAATCCAAATTTCAACCAAAATTTACTTCTTATATTTGTTAGATCAAATTTATTCAATTCTCATGGTCAGTAGTCTGCAATTTAATGGTGGATTTGATACTATAATGAATGTATTTAATCACATAAAGTAATTGGCATGTATCTACAATTCGATATTGATAACGTTGCATACCATCTAGGTATTTGGTGCCGTTTTGATAACACAAGTCATAAAGAAATGCCTAATCATTCGTGGTTTGTAAATATTGTTTCATATTTATTATAGTCCTGCCTAAAAAGTTTAGAAGAGGAAAAGGAAAATATTATAGAGCAAAACAAGTCCTTGGCCGAATTAAACTTGTCCAAAGAGCCAGAATTGGTGGAAGGAAGGGAAAAATTGAATTCCTTATATGATGAAGTTGAAAGCTTGACGAAAGTTTTAGATGAAAAAACTACAGAACTTAGTAAGTCAAGCTAGGATAAAAAGATGAACACATTGAAAATTTTAATTTAATTAAATTTTTTTTAAATTAATTAATTTTTTTAATTAAAAAATTTTAGGAGACAAAGGAGGCGACATTTCCTTAGAAACAGCGCTTGCTTTGCTGCAAACAGCAGCCAGTGAGATGGAAGAGGAATCAGATCAATGTGCAAAAAGATTCTTAGATAATGAGATTGAACTTGATAGTTTTCTAGATGAGTTTCAAACAAAAAGAAAACTGATGCATACCCGATTAGTCAAAGCGGATAAATTGGCTAAAATATTGCAAAGAGGTGATCCATCTATAGGGCTGGGAATGCCCAATTATATAAATGCCCCTCCAGTTAATATAAATAGAGGATTCTTTCCGGGGGTAGTCTCGCCAGGTTCTCCCCCAATGGGCGGCGTGCCTTATCCTACTGGGCCTCTGAATATGCCTTTACCTCCTCTTGGAATGAACTTTCCTCAGAATCATTATTGAAAATTTCTATATTAAACGTTTCATTTTTATCGCGCAAAATATACAAGTGTCTAAGAAACTGATTAAAAGAACTAGAGATAAGTCATTGCTTATGTACTGTAGAGCAATGTAAATCCAATAGTTGTGAACAAAATTGAATCAGCATATTTTGGACACTGCGCGTTTGTTATTGAATGAATATTTTTATGAAAGAGATTTACTTTATAGAATCACTCTAGAATAAATTGTAGATAATATTCAATTAACATTATACACTTAGAAGCCATGTTAGGATATATGTTCCATATTAAAAAGGAAAATAGATTTTAATGTTGGTTGCATAATTTCAAACAATAATATATACATATGTAACATTTAAGCCTTTATTAATTTATAGCTATTTTCGTAAATTCTTGCCTTTGATTTCACTAAAATCCCATATTCACTTTTCTACACGAATCATTTTTAATCGACTAACTTGACTAAGAAATAATTAGCAATTAAATCAAATATTTATTTATTTACAGAATTAATATAGTACATTACACAGTCTGCTAAGTATATCATTTCTCGACCGTCGGTCTTCGAGGCTTCTGATGCTTACTAGGCACATCGTTTGACAACTGTACATACAAGACCCAGTAGTATAAGATCACTAAAAATACAAACCACTGTTCTATTTAATAAGCAACCGTTCAATCGAATGCTCGTTTAATGTATTTGGTCACCAATTCAAATTATAAAAATCTATAATTTGAAGATCATTAATATGTTTTGGTATTACATATACACAAACAAAAACATTTATTTAAATTCAGAAATTTAAAAATATAAAGTTAGAAAACTTTTGTTTTTCTGGATTAGTGCTTTTTCAGGTGAATCAAAAAACTAATTTTTCTGACAAGTTAAATATGGTTGCTATTTATTTTGAATAGATTTGCATTGTTTGTCTATAATTTAATAGAAACCGAAAGTGAACATATCTATTAGATCCGTTTGCGGTCAAAATCGAAATCTAATAAAACGAATTAAGCTAAAGAGACAGTTTTCATCAATTGTCAGCAGGTGTATATGTTTTTTTCGGTTTCAGGGACGTTACTGCTTGATAACCTTCTTTTAATAGCATACAAACAACTCCGCAGAAAAGAAATCCGTAGAAGCGAACTTCGAAATCCTTTGTGCTGTTCTCATCTTCCGCTCTCTTATCATAAAACGCTCTTCTTCGCTTCATTTCTTGTGATTTGCGCATTGACTCTCCATAGTGATTACGAGCCCATTCATCAAAATTGTAGATTGGTTGTCGCCCATCAACGTTCGGTGGTCTTTTTCGCGATTCGCGTGATTTGTAAAAGTTGTATAATGGATCTTCAGGTGCTTTTTGAGTGTCAGACACTTTGGGTCTGTGGCTCAAGTAACCTTAAATGATAAATATAATTGAATATTAAAACATGCCGGGATTTTTACCAAGTTTTAAATCCATATTGCGGGCGTTGAAAATTTAATAAAAACATTGTCTTCTTTTGGGTAATCTGCCATAATTCCTGTTTTTAAGCACGCAAACCCCGAGCTCATCAATTCAAGCATTAACTCAAGAGTATTTGAAAAAATCATAGCAAGAAAACTCTAATTGATAGAGCTTTACAATCTATGACACTGGAAAGAGCCAAAAAGTCTCTGAGCCTCTGAAAATTGAGGTAGGGGCAATTATTCACTTTTTTTTCAATTTGCATCTGCCCTCTGAATCAAACAGCTTGCCCAAAGTATTTGAAAATATCGAGACCCATCAAGAGAACTGTAATCGAGAGAAAGTAACTTTTTACGGCATTTGGAAGATTAATCAATTTCAAGTTTTTAAAAGAGGCAAATTAATTTATCATTTTTATGTTCGTATCATTTATGCAAATGCTTGCTTCTGTTGGGGGAAACTCTTTCATCAGAGAAGCGGCTCTGATTATAATCAGAATAATCGCAATTTCAAATGGAAACAGTTACCCCTATGGTGGAAATGTATGGAATAAGTTCATTTTAAATTGAGGGGTTAGTCGTTTTTGAGGAAAACTCTCTAAACCGTGTAATTTGTTTTTGGCTGCGCTTTTTCTGATGGAAAATTCATGTATAGGCGGATTCCCCAAAAAAAAGTTACGAACATAAATCTAACATTTTCAAATGGAAACACTTGTTTTTTATTTGATTTTTAAGTTCTCAATCTAATTGTACACATTAACTGAATAATTATCGAGGGAGAACAGTTTATTCAGTAAAATTTAAATTGTTCGTTGAGCATAAAGGAATGCTCCGTTTGAAAGAATCACCTTTGTGATGTAACGTTTAATAATTATCTCTCAGAATTCCAAACCAAATGTATGTTCTTTGTCCGGCCACTTTTTTATTTTTAAGCGTTCGAAGTATCGCTGTATGGTGAAAATTGATATCAAGTATTATTTGTTTTGAGCTCTTGAGAGGATCTTTTTGAAACGCAAGAACCACGTCAAGTTTCTTGGTGTGAAGGTATTTTCTACCAGTTCTGAGGAGTTTAACACGGCATCGCATAACTCATTCTAAGGTTTATTCAAATAAATTGTTGATTGCAGAAAATTATAGACTTCAGTTCTTACTCTGTTTCCGTAACCAGTAAGTTTCATTATTCGTATTTTTTTTTGTATATTCTTTTTCCTGACTGTACTTTAATTCATTCCAATGTATTCCTGGGTTTTCAGTCAATTTTATTATCACTAATTATGGTGTTATGTGATGAGCCCTGCGTTTCGTCCTGGGTCTACCTATTGGACTCGTCAGTAAGGCTTAGGTAGACCCTGCCTTATACGCCAGACATCGGTTCTACGTGTTCGGACGTAAATGAACCGAGCTCAAAAAAAGATATAGATGCTTGGGAAAAGAAGCAGAATGGAACGAGTGGCTTTCAATCTAATGCTAATCGGCAACACGGGTTGCCAACATCTCACCGCAGAAGATCTATACCGGCTCGGTTCATTTACGTCCGAACACGTAGAACCGATGTCTGGCGTATAAGGCAGGGTCTACCTAAGCCTTACTGACGAGTCCAATAGGTAGACCCGGGACGAAACGCAGGGCTCATCACATAACACCATAATTAGTGATAATAAAATTGACTGAAAACCCAGGAATACATTGGAATTATTCGTATTATTGCTTCAATATTCATTGCAGACTATTACTTTAATCGCAACACGCTAACTAATAAATGTTACATTTAAGTACTGTATTATTTTTGCGGTATTTGTAGGTGTGTTTTTGATATGTTCAATCGTAAATTTCGCGTTAACTGTTCGGTTTAGATGTAGGACCTAATACATAAAATATACTTCGAATTAGATGCGGAATTCAAAAATGAAATAAAAAACTGATTTTTGCATTTGAATGTATTAAGTTGATGGTCGTAATTTTGATTTTTGGACAACCATTCGTGAACAAAAATACAAAACGACGTGCAAAAACAAACCACTGATTTTACAATGGGATTATTCCATTTTTTGTATGAAAGGTCTTGAATATTTCCTTTTAAATTAAACCTGTGTGCTTTTTTACAATTTAGGATCCCAAATGAGAGTAGGTACATTTATTGTTCGACTCAAATTCAAAATAAAAAAGCCTCGAACTGTTTATTTAGCTTTTTATAGAAAAGTTGGCTACTCTAATGTATAAGTCCTTTTAGCCTACAATTAATTATTGCCCCCCGAACCCCAATTGAAACTATTACTTAAACTGAGGTCAGCATACCTTTGTCATACATTCTCCTTGTTTTTACATTTCCTAGCACTTCATAAGCCTCTGTAATATCTCTAAACTTTTGTGAATGTTTGTCTCGTTGATCGACGGTAATCCCTTGGTTTCTGTCTGGGTGATAAATCTTTGACAACTCATAATATGCACTTTTTACATCTGCCTGAGTCGCAGTCTTTCCCAGACCGAGGGATTCATAGTGGTTCTTTTGATTCAAGGGGCTTGTACAGATTTTTCGGACTTGAGATAAAACAAACATTGACATTTTGTGGTTCATTTTTCGTTTTACATTTGTAGTGACAGTCTTTGCATTTAAATAAATTAGCAAGAATACGTATAAAGGTTTGTAAAATATATGTCTAAATCCTTAGCAAAAGGCCCAATTAGTATTTTTAAAAGTTTTCTTTACATTATGCAAGACTGTCACTAACCTAACTTTTGACGTGCAAAATATTGTGATTGAATCATTATGAACGATGCCAGATGCGCATAGCAACGCAACTAAGAAAAAGCAACGTTGCAAGCGATGGTACGAAGCCCTATGTACCATGTGAATAATATTTAATAACATTTAAAAATATGAAGATTATTTAAAATAATTAAATTTATTCTGTCACACTATAATCAAGTTCTCCCAAAAAATTATCAGTCTCCCACTGCTTTGAAAATCTGTTACATTCATTAGATTCTACACTTTTTGCTTCTGTAAAATCCTGAGGAATAAATATCTGTTTAAAGAAATTTTTGCTCTCATGCACAGTAGCCCATCTTTCAGCTACAGCTTTGAGCTGGGCTTTTCTAAATAACATACAATGCAAGTAAGGCAGCTTTTCATACTTAACTCTAACAAATCCGTGCTTAGCTAGGACATATTGCCAGGATTTAAATATTTTTGCATTAGATCCCACATGATTTGAGTCGGGAGATACGATTACCAAAACACCTTCTGGCCTTAGCAGGTCATATGCATTCATACAACATTTAAGTCGTTGTTCGGGGCTGGGCAAATATTCCAGCAATAAGCTGAATACAACTATATCAAACCATTCCTTTTCCAGTTGTTTAACTCTATTGTCAGTTATAACTGTATTATCACCTATTTCTACGCTTGAAAAATCACAATGTAAGACTTCACGGCTGGCTGGGGCAATGTCGATGGGCATAACTTCAAATGTTTCAAATATATTAAATGGATTATAGCAACTTCCGACATCCAGCAGTCGATGTTTCGGGGCCCTTTCAGCACCACTGAATGTTCTTGGTGTCGTCTCTTTATACTGGCAATTAGTCTTCGCAATATCCAGCTCTTTTCTTCTGAATTTATCAATATTTTCAAAATACTCTTGACATGCTGTGAACGTCCACACTATTCTGGACACAACTTTTTGGTCACTCAAAGAATTCTTGTCCCAGTGATTCATGGCAAGCTCCTGCATAGTTGCTGAGTATTCATCTAGAGTTTCCTGATCCTTTAAGTGCCTGTCCCAGGCCTGCTCAGCGCCCATAATTTTTGAATCTTCTCGTAATTTTTTGTGGATATTTTTGATGATGTTTGCAAGATTGTGGTGAGTTGAGTCAACCATTTTCACCTGCTCGCCTTGTCGAGGTTCAAAATCAGAATTTTTCAACCAAAATAAATGATAACACAAGTACTTAATTCAAAATAACTCACAACACTTGGCTTTTAGTTTGAGGTTGACAAATACTGGAAAGCATTTTGAAGTTTCAAGTTCAAAAGAACTAATAGTTCTATTGTCATTTCGTCATTTAAATCAGAGTTTAGTATTTATGTTTTAAATATATTATTACATTTATATATTATTATAAATTAAACATAAATATAAATGAATCTAATAAAAATATCACAGAGGACTCTGTAATCTGACTCTGTGGATTGAATGTCAGTTTGACAATGATATTTAAATATTCGATTTTTTAATATGTGCTGACTGTGGTTTGTGGTTAGTTAGTGATCTGATGTGCAATACTGCTTTCGAAAACTTGATGATTTTACAATATACGAAGACTCAGCAACACTTAGTTTTGTATGAAAACTCCTTTAGTTACTTGCTAGAGCTTAGGTTGAACTTTTACAGATCTAGACCAAGTAGTGAGGATTTTAAAAGGTAAAATACAATTCAATTAAAATGTCCCTTAAGTATTTGATCTTGAATTGCTTTAGATGACGGGCTTTAGAAACACTAAGCGAATTTTCTTTGGCCTTGGGGCTGCTGCCTCTGGATTATCAGTATTTTACTGTTTGAATAAGAACAAATATACAGCTTCCATGTCATGGACTTCCAATTACGAGCCTTCTCCATGTGCAAAATGGAACGACAATTGGGATCAGTACGTATTGTATTAAGCTTAACTATTCAATTCTTAAAACAATGTTTGTGTAAAGATTACCACTGATATACCTAATATGAACATTGCTATTTCCTCGAAATTTTACCTTATGAATTAAAAACATTTTATCAAACAAAATTTAAATATTTTCACATGTCTTACGTTTATTGCCCAAATTTTAATCGTCTGAACGTAGAAATATAACGATTTATCCTCAGATTAATTAATTATTAATTAGCATATGGTGCGTCTTTGAATTTAACCCAAATTATCTTCGCTCAAAAGCAGATGGTTGTTGGCATATAGAGAACATACGTAGCATTTTTGGTTCACTTTTTTCGGTACACTTTGAACGAATGTGCATTTTTAACGCATAATTTTATACAGGGGTCTGTGATCATCTCTAGGATTTTGAGAAACTCGTTTTCTTACGAGTTCTTTGGCTCAAAAGAAGACGATATCTGACCTGACTTATTCAGACAATTAACTGGCTCCTGTACCATTGATGGTCAATGTTCTTCGAAAAAAATTATATTTTTTTTAAATATTGGAAGAATGATACAATGGACTTTAAATGAAATTCGCTGTGAATTTGTTCCCATGTAAGATTAAGATTTGGATGAGACAACCGAGTTAATTCACTTTGGGCAAGTGGTAAATTCTTAAGTGTCTTGGTACCAAAACTAGCTGGAAAATATTTCGTTGCTGGAAACAACTCATTTAATACTTTTTCGACATTTTTGTAAAATCTTGAAGCATTGATAGTTTTTTCGAAAACAAATATTTCTGTTTTCCTGCCATCTAACAATTTTAGGCAGTAAATAATCTCTTATATTAACAAATCTTATATTAAGTTTTTTCTAATATCGGGAGAGTGCTCAGATGGATTTTAATGACTTGCTGTGGATTCGTCGGAGCCATATTTTGATAAACCGATCGTGCTCAGCCGAAAATATCACTTCTTTTCTTCCGCTTCCTGAGAAACCCAATTCGGACGAAAACGCTCCTAAAGGATGGCCGGCCTTTGACCATGTCGGTCATTTCATTAGTAGAAAACGCTTGACAATTAATTTATTATAAAAAAACATTATCGCTTACTACGACATTTGCATTTAAGGTCTGAAATTGTTAAATAGCAAGGAAATAGAAAAATTTTGTTTGCGCAAAAACTATGAAATAATGTCAAGAAAGGTTTAGCGCTCTTAGTCACTCAAAAAAAGTGAGTTGATTCCAGTGACAAAATAAAAAGGTCTGGTAGTTTCTCTACCAAGACACTCAAGAATTCACCACTTATCCAAAGCGAATGAACCCGGTTGCTTCATCAAAATAAGAGACTTGCATAAGAGCAAATGTATAGCGAATTTAATTAAAATCCACCGTACCATTCTTCCGATATTTCAAAAAACTTAATTCTATTAAAGAACTTTGACCATCAATAGCAGATGAGCCGGACACCTTTTTGTAATAAAAGTTAAATCAGATCGTCTCCTTTTGAGCCAAAAAATGTCGCAGTACCCTTTTGATCATGTGGTTACGGGACACCCTCTATTTGTAGATAAAAAATCTCCATAACTTTGGTATAGCGACTTTACAACTAACTAAACTTACGTGCATAGAAATCGGCCCACTGTAAATCTTCGACTTTAACTATATTTAAAAAAATACTATTCATCAAATCACAAAAATAAATATGCTGTTTGAAAGACAATTTAATATGCTTTAATGTGAGTATAAATTTATGAAGAAGGCTTGTCGTTTATATGCGTAGCAACCGGTAAACCAATGAAACGTGTTTGTGGTGATTGTAACGAAAATAAAAAAATTGTCAAATATTAAAATTATTGCGTTTGCAATTGAAATTTGCATATTCATTCGTTTTTCATAATCTCAATAGTGTTTAAGTGTGTTAGTTAATGCAGACTACACCACAAAAAGCCGCCCAAGTTATTACTTTAATCGAAAATGGACTTAGTCAGCGAGCTGTTGCTGGACAATTGGATATGACACGCGCAGCGGTTCGAAGAGTGTGCAAACGTTATGAGGAGACTGGATCCTTTTATAGGCGACCTGGAACAGGCAGAAGTCGATTAACAACCGCTCGTGATGACCGCTTTATTGTGTCAACAACATTAAGAAATCGTCATCTTAATGCCGTTCAAGTGCAACGACAGCTCCGTGAGGTGCGAGGAGTGGCTATTAATCAGTGGACAGTAAGACGAAGACTGCAGGAAAATAACTTGACTCCTAAAACATCTGCGATTGGTCCAAACTTACTCCACCTCCTCGGCAATCACGCCTGCGTTTTGCATGGGATCATCTGAATTGGACGTTGGTACAATGGGGATCTGCTCTGTTCTCAGATGAGACGAGAATATGCCTCCCTGGTAGCGACCAAAGAAGGAAAGTGTACCGAAGACCAAGAGATCGATTTGCAGATTGCTGCTTTGAAGAGCGGAGTGCTTATGGAGGTGGTTCCTTTATGTTCTAGGGTGCAATTTCTATAGGAGCACGAACCGACCCTGAGTTCATTCGTAGGGGCGACCGTGTTCACGGAAGAAGAGGTTTAACGGCTGTTAGATATATCGAGGAGATTTTAGCAATTCATGTGGTATCTTACGTCGACTACATTGGAGACGAATTTGCCTTTATGCATGACAATGCCAGGCCGCACACCGCAAGAATCGTGCAAGATTACACTGTAGAAGTCGGTTTTCGGGTTACGGAGTGGCCAGCATACAGTCCTGACCTAAATCCGATCGAACGCTTATGGAATGAGCTAAAACCAAGAATTCGAGCTAGACTTCATACCCCATACTGGATCCAAGAGCTTATTGTTGCAGTAGAAGAAGAGTGGTTTAACATCCCTCAAGAAACAATAGCAAACTTGATTGGATCTATGCCTAATCGTATGAGAGATGTTATTAGGAAAAGAGGATTTCATACCCATTATTAGAAAATTAAGTGTTAAGTTTTAAATTGTCAATAACCATATTTACGTTAACAATAAAAAACCTTAATTTGCTTAATGCATTAATTTCACTATGTTAAACATATTAAATTGTCTTTCAAACAGCATATTTATTTTTTTGATCTGATGAATAGTTTAAAAAAATATATAGTGAAAGTCAAAAGTTTACTGTGGGCCGATTTCTATGCACGCAAGTGTATATTCCGTTGGTAATTTCATACAAAAATGTATTTTTGGTAGATGTGTCAACAAGCCACCGTTTTCAAGATATTTGCCATTATTCAGCAAAATGCAGGAGCCTTTTAAGCCACAATAGTTAAGCGAAAACTTTTATTCTACACCATTTTTTAACAATTAGTTTTGTATGAGTTTCATACGTGCATTTCAAAATTTAAAAAAAAATAAAATAAAATTTACTCGGCAGCATTCATAATTTTATTTTGATTGACTAGCGACTCACCTCGTGTCTCTAGTATGATCGTACACTAATGCTTTAAAATAACCCCCATGCAAAAATCTGATGGGATAAAGTCCGGATTTTGCAGCGGACAAAGACAAGGTGCACCATCATCTTGCTTAAAATTTATATTTTGTCGCAAATTCAGATGTAAATCATGAAAGTTATCAGGTAATTAAGATTGGAGACATTCAACATATAAGTTACCATTCAAATTTGTTTGTTGAACATACGGCCCGAGAAAATGGATGTCGATTAATCCGCACCAGTATCCCTTAAACTCTTGTTTCTAAAAGTATTATATAATTAACAAAATATTTATTTTTAAAACATCCGATAGATATTGCTTTAGAGACGGAGGCTGCAAAAGAACTAGTGACCGTAAACGCTGTAGTCACCTTAATTAATTGCACTGTTGTGTATATTTTGATATTGTTGTGATATATTTATTTTGAAATAAATTAATTGCACTGTAAAGTTTCGTTACAAATCTGAATTTTGGCGTTTAGTCGCTAATGTAGTGAAAACGACGTCTCAACGAGACAACCAACCAAAAATATCTTTGTGTAGTGTACAATTAATTTGAAAAAAATCGAGATGTTTTGAAAGCTCAGTGGATCAAACTGTTAAGGCCATTTTATTGTACAGATATTGCCATATGTGGCTTTTTTGTGGCCCTTATGGCGGATTTGAATTTATTATGTTTAAAAGATTTTCAAATGTTTCAAGATACAACAAAAAAATTGTATTAAAATGTTACTTTGGCGCCCTGTATATGACAGCAGCTAACTTTTTTATTAAGTTGGGCCAAATCATTTTTTCACTTCAGGTATCAACCAGTTAGTTTTGAGCAATTACTTTCATGACGATATTTGCAAATTTAATTTTTTTTACAGTAGAGCCCCCCAGTTTATTAGGAGCAAGAAAACGAAATTGTCTCAAAAAGATGAAAATAATAACGAAGATATTGAAAAATACACACCAAAGACGTGCCGGCACATAATTCTGGTCAGGCATGGGCAATATAATTTAGATGGGCAAACTGATCAGGATAGGTATCTTACCAAGCTGGGTGAGTGATTACCGACAGTTATTAATGAATGGAAACCTTGAACGGCAAATCTACTTGAATTTTGGGACTAATCAAAGTTTAAAAAGCATCTATCTAAAATATCTAAAAATAAAGTCAATATCCATTCTCGATATTCCGTGTCTAAAACACGTCTTTTACTAAATATTTTTAATTAGAAATTATTATCCGCTAAAGAGATCACAGCAGTGAAATTCTCAAATTTGAAACTGCAATCGGCAGCTTGAAATTGCAGTTTTAAATTCGTAAATCGACTTATATTAACAGAAACTCTTGAACAAACCTGAGCAGTTAGTATTTCTCGATAGCAGGTCTTGAGACCTCTCTTTTGCTAAATAGGTTTCGTCAGAAATTTTTTACTTCAAACGAGCAAAAAGTAGGAAACAAACATTTTAGAAAAATTCTGTTTCGGAAACGACCGAAAATATGATTATTTGTTTTTCACCAAGAGATTGAGAGACCCTATTTTTGATAGTACGTCTCAAGGACTATATTTTACTAATGAGGCTTACCTGCAATTAATCAGGCTTTTATGGCGAAAAAACCGTAAAATATTAAGGATCCGTCGAGATTTAAGAGATCATATAATAAATATGGTTAAAATAAAATCTAAATAAATATTCGGAGCTTTTCAATAGAACGCTTCGGAAACCCTTTTTAATTCATTAAATTTTGTAAAATCTTTCGAACCTTTAAAAACCGAGCGGCAAAACTGTCCAATTTCTCTTTAGGCTTCATAAAGCTGCGGGCGGAATTGCAATATTAATCCAATTAAAGGACTTTGAGTGGTTTTATTGAATTACAATAAGAATCGGAATTGGTTTCGTCCCAGAACTGTTTATTTTTGTAATTGTTGAAATGAACCGTCTCAGGGAGACTTCAAGCTGAATACACGGGAAAACGACTACTGGAGCTTGGCTTACCCTACACTGATATGGTGAAATCAACGATGACTAGAGCGCAAGAGACTGGAACATTAATTTCTCAGTTTCTAACAGAAGTAAGTTAATATACTTTTACTTATATGGCATTAATAAAACTTCGGATGGAAAACTAATCTTTGTGTTGTGTAAAAATTCGTTTGGTGATCTTCTTAGGTGCCTGTCCAGCACTGCGATTTGCTTAGAGAAGGCGCACCAATTCCCCCAGAACCGCCAATTGGATCATACAGACCAGAGAGATATGTAAGTAGTATTTGTTTAAATTATTTTGTATCATGGCAAAGCAAATATATTTTTCTACCTGTATTTTTGGCGTAAAAATTTAAAAACACGCCATATTTGATTGTAATTAATTTTTTAAGAAGTTTTTTGAAGACGGCGCCAGGATTGAGGCAGCATTCCGAAAGTACTTTCATCGAGCTGATCCTAATCAGCAAGAAGACTCCTACCATATTCTGGTGTGTCACGCAAACGTTATTAGGTATTTGGTGTGTCGGTGCGTTTTACCTTTTTATCTTTATCACAAAACCAATGAATCAAGTGCATTATTCCATTTAGGGCACTGCAAGTACCGGCAGAAGCGTGGCTTCGTTTGAGCCTCTACCATGCCAGCATAACTTGGATAACGATAACTCCTAGTGGCAGATGCATTTTAAGAGTACTTGGTGAGGCTGGATTTATGCCTGCAAATGTCGTATCTTCCACATAGAGATATTTGGATTTGTACGATTTTTCGATGGCCCGAATATTTTCTAGGTAGAAATATGAATGGAGTGTCAAATAAAGAAGATTATCCTAAGTTTTATGATGGCTCAAATATTCGGTGTAGAATATAGAGCAACGACATATCACGATTATTCATTTTCAAACATTTAATATACTGTTTAGCTAGCAATCTAATAAAAATTCCAACTCCAGGACCTACAGAAATTCCTGAATGTACTAGACAACCTGGAAAAGACTCTATGTAATTGATTCTAATGAAAAGTAATATTTTGCAACAGGCAATCGGCGGGTTTTTTGTGTTTTATTTTATCACTTTAATATGGATTATTAATTACGGCATCGTTTTACTAATAAGCAAACAATTCAACTCTGAAGTAACAAATTGGTGTTAAATTCCATCCTAATTGTTTTTTCTAAATATTTTATTTATGTACAATTTTCAAATTTGGATTCATCTTGTTTACTGGCAATTGGTTTTGCCTCTTTATATAGGAAATGATCAGAATTGATCACAATACTTTATAAAGGCGCTATTTAAGATAAGTTAAAATAACTACATATATTTTCGTTTATAACATAAACATACAACACATAAATACATTAAATACTTATATTTTTTTTTCAAAATATACGTAAGTACTTTAATAATGAATGGTGAATTTGTTTGAAATGCAATAAAATATTACTGCAAATTTAGAATATGTACATGCAAAATAAAATAACAAAATCCTGATATAAAAATAAACATACATCAGACAGCAACAGAAACAGTATTTTGTTAAAATCGCCATCCATCAAACACATTTTATACAGGGTAACCCACTGGCAAGTATCCAAAAATGTTTGCAATGTGTTTAAAAAAAGTAAAAACACTCGGACGTCTATTTTTTTTACTTTTCGAGGTCTAATGCATTTTTTCATCGCTGTAACTTCAAGTATCTAGCGATAATGGGTTCACTCCATTAAATAATACCTGAGTCTATAGAAATGTTCTCGAACGTTAAGAAAGTTCTACCTTTTTTCCATCAACAGTTGTAAATTTTAAAGATAGCGAAAGGAAGAACATTTTCTAAACAATTCGAAACGCGGGTTTTTTATTTTAAAATCTACCTACGGCACACTAAACATGCATTTGCCAGAAAAGTGGGCATCCAGCTTGGACAAAATAATTGTGCAGAGTCGCACAACCGTTTAACATTTCTGAGCGAAAATTTTTTAGACATATAGAAGTTGTGACGGGTTCGATCTGGAGATGAATTGAACAGTCCCTGTTCGGGAGCAGGCAACTTTTCTTTGTAGAGTTTAGGAGTTTAGAGAGTGCGGCAACGACTTTTGGTTGTACTCTTTTCGAAGGAATTTGCGGGATTAAAGAAACTCTGTTATAACAATAGATTTATTTTCGTTAGAGTTTGTGCTAACGAATAAAACATCGCAGTAATTAACTAAACTGAACTAGAATTAAAGGAGTTACTTAAGGCAAGGAGAGAAGATGTGTTGCATCCTGAATACATTTTAGCGTGTTGAGCTGGATGACCATTTCAGCAAGTTTAAACGAGGGAAAAATGTACTACTAAGGGAAATGGTTCAACCAGTGAAAATCGCATGATTTACCGCTCTCCCTTTTTCATCTTGCATCTGGCGTTCCAAAACTTCCAGCAAAATAGGTTTATTACTTAACTGCGTCACCAAACAAGTGAGATGTTTTTAAAGAACGTTCCGGAACGTTAATAAACTGAAGTCTCAATAGTTTAATAGAAAAATTATCGTAATTCTCGTATATCGGAAACGAAGCGTGTGTGGACTTACGATTATATGCATTCCGTTTGTATGTGATATTTATTACATTACATTATTTGTAACTGTAATGTACATATTATCATTACGTTACAGGTACATAACATACCATTACGATAAATCGACCGTAATATAAATGCGCCAACATTAGTAATGGTCGCTTCAACTACAGATATTTTATCGAATTCCTTAAATAACTCGCATATCATTCGACTTTTTCTGGGGGTACAATATGCCTTGACTCGTGACCTTTCTGATGGTCGTATCTTCGAAATTTCATCCCGCACACACGACAAGCAAACTTGTAATCACCGCAATGAGTCAGCATGTGTTTCACGTATTTAGATTTGTAACCTTTCGGACATATTTTGATGAAACATATTGGGCACTGTTTTCTGTCTTCTAGTTCCATGTAAGGTTGAATTTCTTCTCGCTTTAAAATTATTCTTTTGGTGGGATGAACTTCTCTTTTATGGCGCAGTACATCCATTGCGTCAGGAAATGTTTTGTTACAATGACTGAAACAATACACTACTTAGCAGCACTAAATAAGTTAATTCATTCCCACTACTGGCAAATGAGTAACTTGTATACTTTTAATATACAGTATTGAAAATAGCTGTAGAAAAGCACTAGACACAGTACTTACATGCAAGTTCGCTCTTTAATTTCTTTCAGTTTCCGATCTTTCTTTCTTTCTTCAATTTTCTGTTTTTCTTCGTCTTCATCATAAAATTCATATACAGGTATTTCCTCAGGATTTAGTAGAATGTCAACATGGTTTTCGATTCTTCGATACAACTTGCAAGGTAGTGCGTTATTCGTTTCCACCTCTTTAGATATTCCCTCAGACGTTTTTTCAACATTGATTATAGACAGGTTTGAAATGGGCGAACTATTTGCGTTGCTTTCATTTTCCTGGTTAACACACGGGACATTTTTTAGGCCAATAAATGTTTTCGAATTTTCTTTTTTTGAATTAGTTTGGCCATTGATTTGAAACTGTTCTTGGACCACCCCTGAAAGTGTCAAGAGTTTGTTGGGAGTATAATTCGAAGTAGAATGTAGGATGCTTGCTTTAAATGATTAAAAAAAACCTTTTTGGAAACTTTGCCAGAATATCAAATATTGTCAGATTTTAGAGGACCTATGTTACTACCAGATTCTTCCTCTGTTATTTCAAATACATTGATATATTTCGCATCAAATTTTCTTCTTGCAGCACATTGATTCATCGATGTTTTCCTTACAATTAAATCAACAGAAGTGATATTTTGTTGCTTTATTGTTATGTCTATTTTATCTCCCTGCATTAGGTGCCTTAATTTTGATGAGTTAGAACACTGATCTAATACAGGTAAGCACATATGTATTTTCCAGTGCACAATACAATATTTAGTTGGCAACTAACCGTAAAACAAAACACTAGAAAATTGATTTTAAACATTAAATATGGTTTACCTGTGGTTGCCTCACGATTTTTAGTCTCAGATGAATTACTACTATGAGTATGTTGTTCTCTTTCTTCATCCAAAGGTATGGGATTTAGTTCCATTGAAACAATATCAGTTTGTTTTTGTAATGGGCTTTCGGGTGGCATTTTTAAATGTTTGTAAATTAGTATTATCAGTTAGTTCTACGATTTATGAGAGTGTAATAATGATCTGAATATTGAAGATCCTGTATAACCGTGAACTATGTAAGCTGTGCACTCAAAACGTTAACTTTGGAGTCAATATCAGAATTCACTAGTCTTGAAAATTGTTTAAAAAATAAATTGTAATACACTTAAATTAAAATATATTTTTGTTATAAATTATGCGAGACAAAAGAAATAAAACGTATCAATTTAAAAATGTTTTAACCTGCCGTTGCAGAGACAAATATCTTGTCTCTGGCTGTTAGACACTTTTTACTGAAAACTAGAATAAAAAATAAATAAACAACAAACATTGCACTTATGGCAATGATGTCATAAAAAATTGGGTTAACATCTTTTCTAGTCTTTTCCACGCGTTGGCAATGCAGCTAAAGGCCGAGATTGACGTAAAATTATCAACTTTCTTCAATTCGATCAATTTTATTATGTTCAGTAAATTTGTTTTTTTTCAATAGGTAACCCGGTTAAATAGCACTTGTCTGAGAAATCTGAAATAGTTACTTGATTTCATATGAAAATAAAATCGAACTTTCAACATGCATAAACATTTCCATATGAACTTAATGCGCGAACTAAATCGCATCCCATTATCTTAATATAACTATTAATTAAAAAAGCCATGTTTTGAATAAATATATCCTTACAATAGGAAAATCCAAGATGTGCGAAAATTCAACTGTGTTTTTTTACATTCATTTTAATTCACTACAATATATTCCTGGGTTTCAGTCAATTTTATTGTTTATTATTTAAAATGTTACAAATACGTTTCGGTGTCTTTCTCCACCATCATCAGTTTGTATGTATAGTTGTTTCTACCTTAACATTCAACTGGTCACTCTTCTGATCTCGTTACTGGTCGTCTCAAATACGGAAAATATACGAAATTCATTTTAATATTAATTTGTTTAATAAAACATGATCAAAACCGAAAAATGCAAATTAGTGCAAGCGTGAACATTAATATATTTTTAGCCAAAAATGTTACGCCAATAGTTTTTGACCAAATAAATATTTTTGAAAAATTCAAGAAAAAAAATTTGAATTTAAATTTAGTTTTCAAAAATTTTAAGACGAAATATCGCTTGAATATTTTGATGTGATTTGATTTGATGCCGTTTTTAATCAGGGGGATTTTTGCATTTTGAATTTAACTGGAAACTTCGCATGTAATTTTTCTATATGTAAAGTCATTGATGTATTATTTTTGTCTAATATACCAAATATTATTAAAATTTATCAGTGGTTTTAAAACTGTTTATAAATTTGATTTTTTTCTCAAACTTTAAAATGCTCGTATTTTGTTTCATGGAAGATTGTTGGATGATTAAGGCTACTTACTTATTAAAACTTACTTTACACAGGAATACAAGGAACATCCTGTATAATATTTTTCGCTTATTTTCTAAATATTGGAGACACATTGTGCTAGAATATTACTGAGTTGCATACGTCACAGAATATATTTTTGTACTTTTACTGTTTCTTTAGTATCTTTTATTCAAATATTCCATTGAAAAAATTCTGGATTTTATAAAAACTAATTGCCAAAACCCATCCAATTGTATTATATACATACTTCTTTTTAATAACAACTATTCATGTAAATTGTTGATGTAAAATACTGCAGTATAATATAGCAGAAATATGTATATGAAAAATGAATATTTTCAAGAATTTACATACCTATATGGAATATTTACGCAACGTTTGTTGATCTATTTTTTGCCGAAAATCACCTCTGTTCAGAGCGTGGCTCATATTACATATTTCAAACCATATTGCCTACAGCATGAAATACTAAAAGAAAATAATATTTATCAGAAGACTACGACTTTCGCGGCCATAGCTTGAAATTGGAGAGCTTTTCGACCTTTTTAGGCCGTTGTGGATAAGAATTTCTTCCTGACGTTTCGCAATTAATACGAGTAGTGCATCCTCAGACGCGCTTCGCTCGTTTTATTGTTTTATACAGATTGTTCTATGTTTGGTGGCCTAAACTGACAGTGCGTGTAAAGAGAATTAATTCTTTTTTATTTTAACTACTTGGTCTTGTTATCGAAGTCAACTAAATCTTGATCATTTTCCCATCAATATCATTAACTCACTGTTATTGACACTTTTAAAATGATATTTTAAGTTTAATATGCTGCTTGGAACTCACCTCACGAACAAGAAAACAGCATGTCTCTTCATGGACATCAATAAGGCCTTTGACAGTGTCTGGCACAAAGGACTTATATAAACTTTACCAGCTTAAAACCCCCAAATACATAATTCACGCAATCAGAAACCTACTCACAAACAGACACCTAGAAGTACGCATAGACAACACCCTCTCCTTTGCTTTCTCCCCTGAACAAGGACTCCCACAAGGATCCCCGCTATCACCCCTTCTTTACAATATATACTGCCACGACATATACAATCACAGTCTCCACGGACAAAAGACACATTGACAAATCTGCTTACAAACTACAATAGGCCGACGACACTGCATTGGTCGTGCACGACAAAACTACAGTAAAAGCAGTACAAAAACTTCAAACACTAACAGACAATACAATTGCTTGGTTCTACAAATGGAGACTTACACCAAACGCCACGAAAAACCAACTACTTTTACCAAACCAGCAAATTAAAGACGACTCTCCATCAATAACAACAGACGGAAACAGAATTAGACCAAAACAAGAGGCAAAATATCTAGGAATGACACTGGACCAAAAACTAAAATTTACAAAACACGCACAGAACGTAAGAACAAAAATCATTCAACGGACAAAACACCTCCGATCACTGACGTACAAAGACAAAGGAATCGGTACAAAGACCGCCACAAAAATTTAACAATCAATATGTAGACCTCTGCATGACTACGGACATATACTGACAGCGAATGCTTCTGGGAAAACTAAACAACACATTCAAACAACAGAACAGATTGCCCTGAGATCAATAACGAAAATAAAACAGCCTCAAAACCAACTACACAACCCCTCAAACCAACTACTCTAAGAACGAACAAAAATAACGCCAATAACAGAAAGACAACTCTAATTGCAAACGAAATGGAAAAACAATCCCTACAACTGGACCCTACTGAATCCCCTTTGCCTCATGAGACAAACGAGACAATCCCGCTTCCGCACAATAATTATAATTAATACAAATACCCATTTTTTAGTTCAATCTGCTCATCATTTGTAAAAAAACAATCTGTATCTGAATTTATTCTCTACTTTTTTTTCAAAAGTACGTCCGATGCCGCTCAAATTATACTATAATATTATAGAGAGAGTGTTCATTAACCAACTGGGAAAATTGTCTAATTAGCTTACTGAACTCCTTTGATATAAACTTAGCCATTCCTAAATGAAGAAAATTACAGGGATGCTCTATAGGTTGATATTAATCCAATGTAATGACATGGAGCGAACACTCCTCTGAATATGATAGTCATGCGTGCTTCCGAAACGTTAGACCCAAATTCCTACAAACAACGGCCTAATAACCCGGAAATCACCAGTTGGATGGGATCACCACACGATGGAAGGGAATTCATTAATTATTTCACAATATTAGATTTACCATTATTGGTCAATATAAATGCTAGTATTTAAACATTTATAAATTATCGGTGTGATTAATCGGATCGTAAGGTTTTCTACATTTTTTTCAATAATTAATAAAAATTTTATTTCATCACAAAAGATGGGCTTCTGGTTACTGAACCTAAATCACAGGTTTTTGCCATTTAATGTACGAGCGAGATATGTTTTCATGCAATGAAAGAAATGCTTTTATACATTTGTATTTGTATTTAGGGTTTTTGATTTGTTTCTTCGTTAACGTTAATCTGCAAGTGTAGCCGAAAGCATTTGAAACATAATAATACGAATATATTGGAAACAGTTGCTTTTCATTAGAAATATTTTTTATACGAAGGGGCGTCTAATCTCTTAAAAATGTTTTGATGGAATAATCTTGTTCATCAAACTTTCCAAAAAGGTATCTGCTAAAATACAGCCTGTAACAAATTATAACAAACGTAAATAAAAATTTACGTATTTATCGTTTTTTTATTTGTTTTTACATTTTATTAGCTGAAAACTTTGTAATAATTTTTCCAATGTTTCCAAGATTCCAGCCAATCTTTACAG
The DNA here is from genome assembly GCA_024550625.1 of Dendroctonus valens. NCBI lineage: Eukaryota > Metazoa > Arthropoda > Insecta > Coleoptera > Curculionidae > Dendroctonus > Dendroctonus valens. Next base: position 54,637 of record JAJTJO010000096.1, read on the forward strand.
CCTCATTTATATATTCTATACAGGGTGTCCCACCGGGAACCGCCGCGATGGATATCTGACAAACTATAATTAGGAGAATTTTGAAAATTGGACATTATACGTAAGTCATTGGGGGCAAGCGATCTAAAATATTTTCAACTTTCCACTTCCGGTTATACCGGAAGTAGGTATCAACTTGGTTTCAACTAGGTATCAAATTTCTCCTGATTATAGTTTGCCAGATATCGATCGCGGCGGTTCCCGGTGGGACACCCTGTATACTTTAGCATATTTAGCAAATATTCAATGTTATTTGGAAGTCCATACTGAAAAAAGCATGTTGATTTAGAAAATCGTAAAATATACCGAGTAAAACCAGGAAGATAATTTAAATTACTAATTGATAAAGGCGAATAGAAAGTAACTGATATTTTCTAGGCACCGTGTAAAATTATTAAATACCCACCTGCTTTTTAACGATTTACCTTCCAAATGGAAACCGGTAGTGTGTGTTTGTATTGTAAATTTCCATTAGGGTTTCCAGGGTAATTTTCCCTTGTAACCGCGCTTATTGTCATTGTCCGGTGAACATTCGAATAGATCGCATACTATCCGAATAAACCACTCTATGAATTCGAATGCAAATTTTTGCGATAACAGAAACATATTAATATGCCCCTGGTAAGTAGTTGATTAAGATGAATAAAATAGTGCGCATTTTAATAAATTCTTTTGCAAAACAGCCCTGCACCAAAAAGGCTTCTGACTTCATTGAATTGGCACTCAAGAAATGATTCGTCCAGTATTAATGCCATCCTACATCCAGAGAACAATTTATCGCCTCGACTAAAATATAACGAAAAAACCAAAGGAAATGTGATAGAAAAACACATTTTGAGTAGAAATACTTGTTATTGTACCTACGATAGTAAAAGAGTGCCGCGACCTACATTATTCAAGCGACCAAATTCGTGTGTTCGTTTCAATCATCTGGAAAAGGGTAAAGGATTGGATGATACGGACAACCTAATACGGAAATCATTAACGAAATGTACCTGCAAAAGTGACGATGATGATGATGATGATGATGATGAAGATGTTGGGTCAAATCTGAATCATGGAAGGCCAAATAACTCAAAACTAGGGCATTCTAAAAGCTTACCAGTTGAAATCGGACTTAAACCAACCCAACAAAGAAAGTTATATGAAAAATATCGGATAGAACAAGACGTGAAACGACAAGAACAATTACAAAGTTATGCGGAAGATGAGAAATACCACGAAGGAAATCAACTTGGAGCTGGCGATAGCGAAACTGTGGATGTCCTCTTAGGTGAGACTCTGTTCTTGTAATTAATTCCAAGGCAACATAATTCCATTTTACTTTTATACTGCAAGATCCTCAAAATATTCGCACGACGGCTACATCATTATCGAACTATGGACGCAGTGGAAGTTCATTTCTTGCACATAGTAAACATGCAACTACTGATGAATTGCAATCCGAAGATGTTCCTGTTTATAAGGAGTTGTCTGTTCCAGAATTCAGGAAAGAACATTACTTTGATACCCATCATATAGGAAAATATCATGAAATCACCGGTAAATCATTTGTTTCAATTTCATAATTCAATCAATCATCCAAGCAAATTTTATATTAAGGAGTTATTTGTTCGTGTTTTCCGACAGGGTCAGGTCGATTATTTCACTTGTTGCTGCATTTGCTTAGTGCGGTTTATCTTTTTTATTTTTTTGTCATTCTATATGTATCTCTTTTTCTTAAGCTTCAATTTTAAATATAATATATTAACTATTGCGGTCATCAAACTAGATACTTAAAGACGAGTTAGTTGTAATTTGAGAAAAAATGAACTATGAATACAGTCTGACTAAAAAAATATATGATCTCGAACAAAACTTACTATACATTTTCGATGCTAACTGTTCAATATGGAACTGATTTTGAAGCATTTTAAGAGTAAACATTTTTGTCTTTTGCGTTAGCTGACAAAACAAAAATCGAAATAATGAGTATCGTGATTTAGTACTACTCTTTATTAACAGAAACAATAACAATCCTTAGATGAAACAAGTGGGTTTTTTCGGGTTTTTAGGCCGTCGTTCGGTAGAATTTCTTCGTGACGTTTCGCAAGCACGTGTGGCTTGCATCTTCAGAAGTGGTTTGCTTGAACGCTTACACTGTTCTGATTGTTCCCTAAAAAGCCTGCCAGTCCACTTCAATAATAATTAAACATTAATTAGATGTGCTTTTTAAGGTTTTTCTTCACACAGATGTGAGCGCTGAATGAATGAAAATTCACACTTTATAGTTAAAGGTATTTAGAAAATAAATATGTCTGCAAAGATGATCAAAAGTTTCATCAAATAATGTTTACGGATTTATTCTATCGTGGGTAAACCGAATTTCAACTGCAAATAGTCAACTTTGCCCAAGTATTGAAGCTTAAAAAAAATTAGGAAAAACAAACAAAACTCACAATAATACACGAGTCTAACTAAAAAAACAAAAAATCATTTTTAAAACAGTGTTATACTCGAATATATTAGAAAACATGTGCTTATGCTTTATCATTTTTGATCAATAGCTTCGTCACATCGTGTATAGGCAGATAAATCGTATACTTCTAAAGCTTTTATCCCTTTAGGGGAAATTGCCCAAGATGAACACACTTGCATCCATCAATTCAAGCTCAATAAAAGGCAACTTCCCGAACCAGTTACAAAAGACACTTTTGGTAGAAGTTTATGCAAGTTATGTGGAAAGGCTATGGAAGGATCCACGCTCAATTTAGCTTCAACGTTGTTTTCCGAGTAAGTTTAAACCCAGTAACTATCGATATAAAACGTGGTATTTTAGGGCATTTGAAAGCAATTTGAAAAAAAATTCTCGCAAGGTGCTTGATAACAAACTGGAAAGTTTTTTAAATCTTTGTAAAAAATATAATAATGTTTAGAAAAAAACACCAACAATTTTCTTTAACAATTACATTTTTCTGTGCTTAAAAATAACTATCCCCTAATAATTGTTCTATACATCCACATATTTACCATTTTTGAACGTATTATATTAGAAATTACTATTATATTTCTAGTGACCGTTTCACCAAATCCAAAATCAAACATTACGCCGATTCTGATAAAAGTGGACTTTCTCAAACGACCATTAATTTGGGCAGAGGAAAATCAAAGATAGAGCTTCAATTGAGTGACAACGATTTCACAAAATTTGGAAGCTATATTTGCAAAAGCAAAGCTCCCATATACTGCAATAGTTTGGCATTGAGACACCAGAGAAAGAGAGCATCCTAGTGATATTTGCGATGCCTTTATTGATTTTTTTTCATTTTATTATATCTTCGAGTGATATTTGCATTTACACCCAAAGCTCAACATTGTTATATTTTTTACTGTACCTATCGCAATATTAGACTTTTACTCTTGAATTTTTTATTTTACTTTTAATAGTAGTTACCTCATCTGAAAATACATTTGTGTCCTTTCAATACTTTAGAAGTTTAGGGTAATGAACAGTAAACCTGATTTGTGTTCTTGTTCTCATTTAATTGATTACCCCAATAAATCTTTTTAGCGTAGAAATGTTCCCAGCCAAACTGCTCGAATCAGATCATCAATCCGCTGCTAAAACAAATTCTTGTAAAAACTAACAAATTCTAAAATTAAGATTGCAACAACGGGTAAACTTTATGATGGGCTTCAAATTTATGATCTGGCTGTTTATTTTTTTAAGTCAAAGCCGCAAATAATGTTTAAATTTGTGAGCTTGACTGTGCTTACATTAGAATTGTTTTTTGCTCAAGTATGCGATCATTTTTTGTTTTCTGTTTCACGCCGGTTAGCATTGTTGTTTATAATTGGAAACCCGAAACGTTGAGTCACTTTTGCTATTTCCACATTGCTATTATAATGCATCGGTTTCCGACTTTTATAAGCAACTATGTGAAAATGCTGATATATTTGCTCCCAGATATTAACTAATCTGAAGTAGAAATTCTGTTTAAGTCGATTTTGTGTAATAAATCCTTATCTATCGCTATATTTGTAGTTGCGTGATTTGAATTAAAAGTAAACATGAGAGATGAATTTGTATGATCGCCTTCCGCAGCTACAATCTGGCTAAGAGTTTTCTGCTATCAATTTCCAAGATTCCACAAATCCATCAAAATGTTTTTAGTTAAAACTTCGATTATACACATAAAACTTCTGAAATTGAGTGGTCTAAACTTAGATCGTCCTTATGTAGGTCATTAAAACTTTAAGAGAATCGTTTAGACTGGAAATTATTTTTTTAACAGCTGGAGTTAACGACCGTTATCGCGTTATTTGTTTTAATTTAAAGCAGCCGTTTTATTTATTGTGAGTTTCCTTTGCATAATAGAAAACACGTTTTATAACTTATAACTAAATTAATATCTACTAAAATTAACCATCACTAAGTATACTAGGAATTCAGTATCGGTATATAAAACACAAGCTTCTTTTAAACATAAATGTAACATCAGTCAGAAATTTGGAACCGGACTCGAGTCTCTGACAAAAATAATTTATATACTTTTCAATTTAATTATCGTAATGGGAAAGAAGACTTTTGAGTATTTCTCAAAACCGAGATTCTCTACGGTATTCGTTATGAATTGGTAACAAGTGCTTTTTATATGAAAAACGCATTTGTTACCAAAATGTAGCATATAATATATCACTTAGTGCAATCCTACTTATAAATGCTATTCTAAGCAATGTTTCTTATATAGGAAGGAATTCGTTCTTTATATGAAAAAGCACGCGTTTCAAATTCATAATTATGAACGTGAAGAAACTCGATCATTTCGTAAAGTTTGAGGCAAAATATCCAAAGAAAAGGCTTAATAAGTATGAACTTGCCTCAACTCTATAGAACCTATCTATAAAGGAAAATGTCAGTATTCCTTAATCCTCGACTTTAATTAACTAGGAAGATAATCATGGTTTAACATAAAAGTCTAGTTTTATTTAATTTTAATGAAATTAATCTGGTTCCAATCCGGTATAAGACGTAAGTATAAGGTGATAGTTTAAGGCCAACATTGTCCAACGTTAATAATGGACCAACAATAAAAAACGGAGAAATCCGGTAAGGAATAAGTCTTAAGCCCAGCTTAATGGCGGAAAGCGAAAATAATCTGCAAAGAATATTATTTGCGTTCTCCAAGGTTTGCTAAAAACATAATTGGAGACATTAGAAGAGAAAACGAAATGCATCGTGATATCGAGAGAACCCTAGAAACTTGCCATCAATAATAAATACATCGAACAAGAAATGTAGTTGAAATAATTGGGAGTCGATTTATCTAGCTACGCAGACCTAAGCAGAGAAAGATTCGTGCTTAGGAACTCTTGGAAGACCGAGGTCAAGATGGAGAGAGAGAGAGAGAACTGGCAATTAACTACCCAAGAGCTATCCATGCACTGGAAATAAAAGTCTTTAAGCTTGATTTAAGGACAAAAAATTAAAATCTAAGCGAGAGAATGAAACCAAAAATTCGTCAAAGTATTATTTGTTAGCACACGCTGTGCGTAAAGAATATCAAGTGTCTCAAATATAAAGTGACAAACATAAAAAGTTGGTTCTCTAATAAAAAAGATCTAATGTTAATTGTCTGACAAAACAGAAGGTGTTTAAACGTCTCATTTTTAATTACGAGGTGAATATTTTTTATAGATTCAGACAAGGGCAGACAAGAAAAGTTTCCAGTTTTTGCAGTCAATAGTCTAGATTATAGGAAAACTATGAAAATCAAATAATTACTGCGAAATTCAAGTTACTGGTAACATATTCATAATATTTTAAAATATTTTGATCTGTTTACTTAATGGCTTTTGCAACATAATTTTCAGATGCTTGCTTGATGATGACTTCCATATTGAAGTTGAAGAATATTGAACTCCAAATTGTACATTAAAGTTTCTGTTCAATTTCACAAATTTGCTTCTTAATACAGTCTTTTCCTTGCTCCAACGTTTCTTTTTTGTGATCTATTGTTGCTCCGCTAGGTTAAGATCAGGTGATCTTGGTGGCCATACATTTGAAAAATACGTTCTCATAATGCGAACATAAAAAACTCAGTTAACAATTTTTTAACTGACCGGAAATTGAGTCGTGATGCTCCAGCCTGCAGAAAAATCATGTTTTCAGTTTTCTCGCGCTCGTTTTGCAATTGTGTAATCGGAAATCCGTAACAGTTACATGTATTGTTCAGCAGTTATAGTTTCAAACCGGATTTCCCATGTTGTACGTTCTGGAAAAAAATAGACAATTCATAAAATCGGCGTGAACCTAAATTAAACCCTCATTCATGTTCATCTGAGAAAACAGTAGTAGTAAACATCTTTATTTCTAAAAAAGGCTATCGACCTATCGGTCTTTCTGCCCTTGTTTAATACATGTAGTCTTAATCTAAACAAAAAACAAAGATGAAAATTCTCTAATTCTAGGTTAATAATCTTATTAAATAAACTTTCCAATTCCAATGACAAGAAAAAATTATTTTATTGTCCAGTAGTCAGTTGCGTTTGTAAGTGTTCGAGTAGCGTTGATGTAGGGAAACGGAAGCGGGATTGTCTGGTTGGTCTTGTAAGACAAAGGGGATTCAGTATGGTCCAGTTGTAGGGGTTGTTTGTCCATTTTGTCTGTAGATGTATCAGTCTTTCCGAAATCTTTGTCATCTTTGTGCGTTCGTATAGTAGTTGGGTGGGGGGGTTGTGTAGTGGGTTTTGGGGGTGTCTTATTCGTGTCATTCGTTATTATTCTTTAAAATTGATTCAAACTCACATGGAAACCACATCTGGCTGATGTTTGCAGCAGTGTGGCATCAGGAGTTTTTGCTTTGCGGACACTTGCTTCCACAATCTCAAAGGAAGCAGCTTTAACAGTTTATTTTGCTTGTGTGCATTCTAAAATTTCTTATGCGATTCTAGCCTGGGGACATGTGGCTGATACATTAAGAGTGTTTGCCCTTCAAAGGAGGGCTATTAGAATTCTCAGTAATATTGGTTACAGAGACAATTGCCGATCTCATTTCTCAAAATTGAAAATGTTGACGGTATATTCATTATACATCTATCAATATCTCGTACATGTTAAAAACAATGAAAATTCATACTGCACACACGACAGCATCCATTACCATCATACGAGAGCCAAAAGGGAATATATATACTGATTTTTGTAGAATTCATAAATTGAAAACTGGTATATCTTATTACGGTCCTAAATTCTTCAATCTATTGCCATCTCATATAAAGTTGTTACCCTTTCCGCAATTTAAAACTAAACAAAAAAAATATTTGATTGTTAAAACATTCTACTCCATCAATGAATTTCTTATTAATGACTTTTCTGATCTTTCATAATTCTCATTGTATAGATTTAATATTATTATGTTGTGTATTCAGTAACTTTTTGACGTGTGTAAACCTTTCGTTGTAAGCACGAATAAATTTTGTTTGTTTGTTTGTTTGTTATTAGTCTTAGTGCAATTTGTTCTGTTGTTTGTATATAACGTTTTGTCCTTTCTGTTCCGTTGGTCATGAATATATGTCCATAATCTAGCAAGGGTCTACAAATAGCTTTATATATTTTGGTGGCGGTGTTTGTGCTAATTCCTCTGTCTTTGTAGGTTAGTGATCGGAAGTGTTTTGTTCTCTTTATTGTTTCTGCCCTGATGTTTCGTATGTGTTTAGTGAATTTAAGTTTGTGGTCAATTGTGATTCCAAGGTATTTTACGTCGTTTTTTGGTTGTGTCGTTTGTCCGTCTGCAGTTATTGTAGGGGAGTCAGCGTTGAGTTTGTGGCTTGTGAGCAGAAGTTGGTTTTTTGACGCGTTTGGTGTTAGTCTCCATTATAAAACCATGTCATTGTGTTGTTTGTTAGTGTTTGGAGTCTTTGAGCTGCTCTCTCAGTAGTTTTGTCATGTACAATAAGTGCCGTGTCGTCTGCGTATTGTAATATGTATGCCGATCTGTCGATTTGATTTTTGTCTGGTAAGTTGTAATTGTATATGTCATGGCAGTATATATTGTAGTGAAACGGTGAGAGCGGGGATCCTTGAGGCAGCCCTTGTTCAGGGGAAAAAGAAAATGACAGTGTTTTGTCTATTCGTACTTGTAGTTGTCTGTTTTCTAGTAAGTTCTTTATGGTGTGTAGTAGATATGTTGGTGGGTGTAGTTTGTATAGTTTGTATAGTAAGCCTCTATGCCAGACATGAGAAAACATTTCTAATAAAAAATAATTTTAGGAGCAAAATGTGCATTCTTTAATTAACAGTTGTAATTCATATGAATACATTTTTAAGATTTTCTATAAACTTTTGCAAAACGTGCTGTATTTTTAATAGTTTTAATATTGCACTCACGCTATTAAGGGTTAGCGAAGAAAATTCATAACTTTTCGTTTCTTCCGAAGAACTGTTGCAGCTTGGTTTGGTTGGGCAGGTCGCAGCACTATTCGTTAATTTTCCCAATTTTTTTAAAAATAATATCAGTACAGTCTTCATTTCTATCCCATTTTCATACAAAAAATAGGTGGAAATCAGTTAAATGGCCTTCGTATGAGCGACAGTTCGCTGGAACTGACGAAACTTGGGTGTTGATTATACACGAGTTTACTTCTTGTGTATCAAGACAAATATTATCTTTTTTTCTTCACTACAGCTTTGCCTTAAACCAGCTCCTGTCAAATGTATAATAAATTTGAAATATTTTCCTTACTTTATAATACTGCCAGTTGTTCAAAGTAAAATTTTACAGTAGGTAAATTTTCGTAAATATCAATTTTGAAATTATACATTGTTTCACGCGCGAAAATTACTTGAACCTTTTGAATAAAAAATTCTATTTTGATAGTAAACTTAAGGAAAACATGCCCAATAGTGTAATGTAAGACAAAATACACTCGTTTTGTAAAAATGTGACGCACTAACAGCATAAAGCACGTTTGATCTTTTGCGCTCATAAGCAATGCTAATATATTATATATTTGTGTTTCTTTCTCTATGCACTTAGCAAAAACCTGTCAAAACTGTTTAGTAAAAGTCCCGGAACTGAATGGTAACGTAAAAGATATATATCACTAGTATTTGTTTTCTTTTTAGTGCCGCAGGAATTAGGCCGTCATCATCAAAGACGTTTGGTGTAAATTTTTCAGCGGGTTGTTTTAAAAATGCTATTTAAATTCATTCGGAAATTCGATCGTTTAATCCTGGATGAGCGTGTCGAATTTTCGTGTCATTAGTGGTTTATAATTGGCTATGGCATTATTTGTTCGAGATTTTATTTTAATTTCTTGGCATCACAGCTAAGTATTGTACATAAAGAGATCTAGAGCAGAAAGACATAAGTTTATGCTATAAAAGAGACGCTTTGGGTATCCTTCCTTACTTTATTTATATGAACACTTTGATGCCATTGATTTATGTTTAAATGCTAAAAAGCCAAGTAGCCTGTTTATTAGTGACATTCATTATTCAGGGTGATTCAAAATTGGCCCATAAAATCGGCCCATGTTTGATTGGTATTGGAATACTTAACCATTCGAAAAGGAAAATTACGAAAGCTGTTCAAAATGTGAGCCCCGACTGCTACGAAGAGTGCACAATAAAGTGATGTGACAGGCGCACAAACAAGTTTGGAGTTAAACGGGCAGAACTTCGTCAACCTGTTGAGATTTAACAACTTAATTGTATTTTATTTGATTAATATTAATCATTGATACGTAACCTTACACGGGAGGTTTTAGTTTACGTCTGTGGCGAGTTTAGGTATATCATTCATCTGCCCCAAAAAGGTTGGCGGCACTAACCGCAAAGTGTTTCTTTTACTTTCAATTTCTTTGCTTCGTGTTTACCCATGGTTACTACAATTTTCAATAATTAAGAAGTAACAAGTATTTACGTAATGCTAATGAAACATATTACCTTGAAAAACATTGTTGCCATCCTTCTGATCTAGTTTTTTGCAAATATATCAGTTTTTAATAACAATTATTTTTTAAACTATTTTTCCTGTACTCCTAAAACACCCCCAGACAACACCCCCAGAGGAATAACGTCAATTTTGAATATCCCTGTATATAATTTTAAAACCCCACCAACTTTTCTGATGCCCGCAAACCCAGAATCAACACCAGACGTTCTACTGCACACAAGAAACTTAACAAACACCATCAACAACATAAACTTAACCAACGAACTTGGATCCGACCAACTGGCTATTACGTTTAGCATAGACTTGCAACATACGCAACCTACCTCCAATACACCTCCTATAGAGAAAAAGTTAAACCTAACAAAGACTGACATAGACAAGGTGAAACAACATATACATGACTACATTCAATCACAAGCACAGCACATTTCAATAGAAACCATACAACAACAACTTACACTAGCCATACGAAAATTTAGCCCGGAAATAAAAAATGCTTTCTACCGACATACACTGCCCAAATACATACTGAGACTAATAAAACATAAGAGAGAACTGTACAGACTATATACAAACACTCAAAATAACGACCTAAAAAAGACACTGAACCAACTTAACAGAAACATTAAAACTTTGATTGGACAATACCGACAAGACAAATGGCTAGAAACATGTAAAGAAAAAAAGAAGGACAAAGGCAAAACATACTGGCGAAAAATTAAGAAACTGGCGCAATACAGGAAAACTGGAACTACTGACACAATTGACGAAAACGGAATGGAGCGTTACACAGACAAAGAGAAAGCGGACGCATTCGCCAGACACTATCAAAGTGCCTTCAGCATATCGACAAACCCTAACTTCGACAATGACAACTGGAACTTGATCAACGACGGGTACTTGAACTATTTTAACAGCTCACCAAACTACACCTACAAACTGATCGCAGACACAGAGTACGATGAAGCCCTAGCGCACATCAAAAACACTGCACCGGGGAAAAATAAAATTAAGGCAAAACTCTTGAAAAGCCTAACTCAAGAAACACACAAACTGATCCTAACTGAATTGAACAACTGCATCACAAATGGCAGAATCCCAGAAACATGGAAAAACGGCTTAATAATCCCTATACCCAAAAATGGACTGGACAATACACAACCGAGCAACTACAGACCAATTACACTACTTCCAGTACTAAGCAAAATTTTTGAATACATAATAAAGCAGCGGCTTGAAAAAGTGATTGGAAAATATATACCTACCTACCAATTTGGTTTCAAACAACATCACTCGACTGTTCATCCGCTCTTTATTTTGGCCAACAATATACAAACTACCCACCTAACTGACAGAAAGACAGCTTGTCTGTTTATGGACATTAGCAGGGCTTTTGATAGTGTCTGGCATAGAGGCTTACTATACAAACTATACAAACTACACACACCAACATATCTACTACACACCATAAAGAACTTACTAGAAAACAGACAACTACAAGTACGAATTGACAAAACACTGTCATTTTCTTTTTCCCCTGAACAAGGGCTCCCTCAAGGATCCCCGCTCTCACCGTTTCTCTACAATATATACTGCCATGACATATACAATTACAACTTACCAGACAAAAATCAAATCGACAGATCGGCATACATATTACAATACGCAGACGACACGGCACTTATTGTACATGACAAAACTACTGAGAGAGCAGCTCAAAGACTCCAAACACTAACAAACAACACAATGATATGGTTTTATAAATGGAGACTAACACCAAACCATTCAAAAAACCAACTTCTGCTCACAAACCACAGACTCAACGCTGACTCCCCTGCAATAACTGCAGACGGCCAAACGACACAACCAAAAAACGACGTAAAATACCTTGGAATCACAATTGACCACAAACTTAAATTCACTAAACACATACGAAACATCAGGGCAGAAACAATAAAGAGATCAAAACACTTCCGATCACTAACCTACAAAGACAGAGGAATTAGCACAAACACCGCCACCAAAATATATAGAGCTATTTGTAGACCCTTGCTAGACTTCGGACATATACTCATGACCAATGGAACAGAAAGGTCAAAACGTTATATACAAACAACAGAACAAATTGCACTAAAACTAATAACACGAATAAGATTCCCCCAAAACCCACTACACAACCCCCCCACCCAACTACTATACGAACGCACAAACATGACAAAGATCTCGGAAAGACTCATACATCTACAGACAAAATGGACAAACAACCCCTACAACTGGACCATACTGAATCCCTTTTGTCTTACAAGACCAACCAGACAATCCCGCTTCCGTTTCCCTACATCAAAGCTACTCAAACACTTACAAACGCAACTGACTACTGGACAATAAAATAATTTTTTCTTGTCATTAGAATTTTATTTAATAATATTGTTAACCTAGAATAAGAGAATTTTCATATTTGTTTTTTTTTATTTAGATTAAGACTACATGTATTAAACAAGGGCAGAAAGACCGATAGGTCGATAGCCTTTTTTAGAAATAAAGATGTTTACTACTACTATTTTTAAAAGATTTAAAACAAAAATCGGTATCTATAGCGTTTGGAATGAATCCTACAAATATAACGGAAGGATCCAAAAGTGCAGCATAAGTTACCGAATCCCAAAAAACAGACATATTGCGGACCCGTTTATATGATTTTTTGAAAATAACCCATTTTCTGTTTGAATACTATAGTTAGAAACACATATTTTTATTTAGTGTTAAACTATGACTGCTAAACATCTTGTCATTTCCAAAAACCTACAAATTTCTTATGATTATTCTCTGCTTATAGTGGCAAATTTCAAAATTTTGAATTTTTGAAAATAAATGTTACGTTTTCCTTTTGAAGTGAATCCCTGCCAGACCAGACTCAGTAATACTCAGAATGCAGTATACTTTTTTAAATCAGGATAGATATATTTCCTTCAAGTATTCACAATAATATTAAATATACTATATTATGTGTTATAAAGTTTTTAAAAGTGGATTGGCATCAATCTCTAGAGCTTATGGAACACACCGACATTTTTTTCTATAAACTTTGCATGTAAGTCATTCCCTACTACACCTTAATATGAAATGTTTGAACTATCTCCTATTACAATTAATCTACTAGTAGTAAACATCTTTATTTCTAAAAAAGGCTATCGACCTATCGGTCTTTCTGCCCATTAATCTACTATTTATTAGAAGATTTAAATTCACATCTATCACCTATCGGCTTAGTTCGTTAAGAATTGCGATTCCTATAATAAAAATTTAGAGTTAATGTAATTTTAATGAGAATGTTTTAAATTAATCTTTCACATGGTGCCATACATTTTCTACATCCAGTCAATTCAATAGCCTATAGTGGTGATACGTTTAGCAGTTAGATAGATTAGAGTAAAACATAGACACTATCATCTAAAACTTAGGTGAAAGCGATTTTCAGCCTTTCGGTTAAAAATGTATTTTTTATGGTTTGCTTAGAGCTAATATGAATAAAATTGATAGTTTCATTAAGCATTTTTATGATTCGCTCGAAATTAATCACCACCAATATGCTTTGTTTCCTATTTGACACCCTTCGAAGCTATAAAAGATCTAATTAGTTACCTAAAAATAGCCGACAAAAATGGTTTCTTCTCCCACCGATCGTCCAGTCTTAGAATTGTAAGCCTAGTGCGTCTTTAGCATTCTTCCAGATTAGATTTTCATCGGTTTATCCGGGACGTTAATTTAACGTGTGCGGTAATTCATCAATCCAGACCCAATTTACGTTACAATCGATTATGAATGTCTAGTGAAGTAAGCACTGCTGTTTCCGGTGTTTTGTGAATATTCGGTAATTTTTTAATTCTTGCTTTTTGCAACGAAATAAGTTAAAAATGATTTTAAATATTTTTTCTAGCGATGATCAGTCCTTCAACTTAACTATCTTCGAAACGTTCAAAAAAGTTTCGGTATGACAAATGTCTTTTATGCAATTTTACCTTTAAAATGAAAAATGTTCTATCTGAAAAAAATCTCCGTCACAGTCGTAACTAATCAAAAACGTTTTTTCGCTTATGGAAGAGTTCATTAAGAAAGTTCTACATAATTCATTAGGGAGTAGAAAGTGATATTTTCAGTTGAGTAGTTAATAAAATTTCTATTATTTTAATAATAAAAGAAAACAGATGTAAAATTATCGATATATTATTAAGTCCAATGCAAATATTCAAATGTCTCTTATGAGAAACCTTTAATACCTTGGAAACCAATGAACTAAATTCATGGCTGATATGGCAATAAGAAAATCCTGGATATTGTCTTAAAGCTCCGACTTTCTCCATTATGGAGGGCAATTGATAAATTTCCATTTTAAAATATACTTTTGCTAACATCGTTAGAAAGCTTGAAGAATTTTGCATGACTTACTTTTTAGCTTCAGTGATATATCGATCTTGATAAAATTGAGGGGAGTTATTGAAAATGTAATCATTTAAATCACTGCAGACATAATGGGTTTAAGTAAACGTAAGGTTCGTTGCAAGAGAAATGGAAGCAAGTTTAATTATCGCGCTCCTGAGAACTCTACAGTTTTTAAGAAAATTTCTAGACAGAGCCAAATTACAAGTTAAGATAATTTTCTCTTAAAATATAAACCATGAAATTGCAACAAGACAATCCAACAATGCATTAAATTTGCGAGACAAAAATTGCAAATGAATGTCGTTTTTTCAGAGTTCTTATCAAAATATAGGTTTTATTGAACTTTGTGGGTTCCTGGTTTAACATTCAATAACAACATCTATTCTAATTAGGGCATATTTATAATACGATTTACAAAAATAAATCTAAACAGCCGTAGCGCAGAATTGTTTAACAAAGACAATTTTAAAACGCAAGAATGAATTGTTGAATATTAGGAAAACGGAAAACACTTTGAAAATGTATGGTGATTGTCAATTAAATTCTTAAAAATTTATGTTTTTAATATATTTATTTCCTTTCTCGTTTCGTTGCTTTTCTGAAATGTTTTCCGCATTTTATAACTACTAACCCGTTTTCAATTCAATTTATAAACTGGAAAATTAAGTCTATTGAATCAACGGAAGGAAACGATTATTTAAACGACATTGTAAAAAATATGTCTAAAAAAATTATTTGTTATTTTCCAGGATACAGTTAGCATATCTTTATTACCAGTGTAGAACAAATGGCATACAAAACAAATGAGAACTTGAAGCGTTGAGAGACTGAACAGAACTTGAAAAGTTTGCTTACATTAACTGAGAAAATCATACACAAAAAACAAAGGAGATTACTTTATTAAGACTGAGAGACTATTTTAGGCAGACACTTTTAATTAACCATCAAATTGTAATTTTATATTTTGTGCCATTAACCGACTTGAGCCTACTGGTTTATAGATTGTTTATCATAGAAAGATGAATGAGAACGACTTCCATACATACGAGGAAATTCATAAACTGATGGCAAAATAAAATGCTTTTATAGCTATAAAAAATCGTTCTCTGCCTATATTTACCCTTAATAGCAAAGTGATACATTTTGGTTCATGTTAAATTAATGATTAACTCAAAAACGACGTATAAATATGTCTCTTTAATTTCCCACTTTGCTTGTTATTAATTAATGATGATTTTCTCGAGTAATTTTGCGGCTTTCTTGCTGTGGGTGTAACATGAACGATTTAACTAAACAGTGTAAATCATTCTAGACATTAATGGGTTAAATTTAATTGATGTTCATGTGTGGAATTCATTTGCTAATTAAACTAATTCCCTTCTTGAATAGAGCAATCAGCAGCACAGAAATTAATAGACTACAAAAACTTAAAAACTACATAACTTCCAGAAATATTTGCGGGATATATTCGAATAAGGATTGTTTAGTGCCTTATATGCATGAAAGGTGGATGGAGGCGAACTGAAT
Source organism: Dendroctonus valens (assembly GCA_024550625.1). Taxonomy (NCBI): domain Eukaryota; kingdom Metazoa; phylum Arthropoda; class Insecta; order Coleoptera; family Curculionidae; genus Dendroctonus; species Dendroctonus valens. The sequence continues at coordinate 70,581 of JAJTJO010000096.1, forward strand.
CTGGAGGCTACGAATTTTTCTTGGAGTACAGTAAGTATTAATTAGCTAATTAATATTAAACTTAAGTATATCTATAGGCATGGAAATACCATCAATCATGCCAGGGGCGGGGTCGCAGCTCTCCTAAAACCAACATATAAACTTGGAAGAGCAAATCCTCCCTCCCTCAACAACCCTTTGAACGACTGTCTACACTTTACGCTACCTTACTTAAACGACCTGATACACATATTTCTGACATACATACACCCACACTCCAACCTAGAACAAAACATACTGACTAAAGCGAGCATCTATAAATATGCAATAATTGTAGGCGACTTTAATATGAACAAAAGCAAAACGAAACAGCTTAAAAGATTTCTACAAAATTCCGACTTTATAAAACAGCACACCCCACCAACTTTTCTGATGCCCGCAAACCCAGACTCAACACCAGACGTTCTACTGCGCACAAGAAACCTGACAAACACCATCAACAACATAAACTTAACCAACGAGCTTGGATCCGACCACCTGGCTATTACGTTTAACATAGACTTACAACATACGCAACCTACCTCCAAAACACCTATAGAGAAAAACTTAAACCTAAGAAAGACTGACATAGACAAAGTGAAACAACATATACATGACTACATTCAATCACAAGCACAGCCCATTTCAATAGAAACCATACAACAACAACTTTCACTAGCCATAGGAAAATTTAGCCCGGAAATAAAAAATGCTTTCTACCGACATACACTACCCAAATACAAACTGAGACTAATAAAACATAAGAGAGAACTGTACAGATTATATACAAACACTCAAAATAACGACCTAAAAAAGACAATGAACCAACTTAACAGAAACATTAAAACTCTGATTGGACAATACCGACAGGACAAATGGCTAGAAACATGTAAAGAAATACAGAAGGACAAAGGCAAAACATACTGGCGAAAAATTAAGAAACTGGCGCAATACAGGAAGACTGGCACTACTGACACAATTGACGAAAACGGAATAGAACGCTACACAGACAACGAGAAAGCGGACGCATTCGCCAGACACTATCAAAGGGCCTTCAGCATATCGACAAACCCTAACTTCGACAATGACAACTGGAACTTGATCAACGACTGGTACTTGAACTATTTTAACAACTCACCAAACTATGCCTGCACACTGATCACAGACATAGAGTACGATGAAGCCCTAGCGCACATCAAGAACACTGCACCGGGGAAGGATAAACTTAAGGCAAAAGTCCTGAAAAGCCTAACTCAAGAAACACACAAACTGATCCTAACTGAATTGAACAACTGCATCACAAATGGCAGAATCCCAGAAACATGGAAAAACGGCTTAATAATCCCTATACCCAAAAATGGACTGGACAATACACAACCGAGCAACTACAGACCAATTACACTGCTTCCAGTACTAGGCAAGATTTTTGAATGCATAATGAAGCAGCGGCTTGACAAAGTGATTGGAAAGTATATACCTACCTACCAATTTGGTTTCAAACAGCATCACTCGACCGTTCATCCGCTCTTTATTTTGGCCAACAATATACAAACTACCCACCTAACTGACAGAAAGACATCTTGCCTGTTTATGGTCATTAACAAGGCTTTTGACAGTGTCTGGCATAGAGGCTTACTATACAAACTATACAAACTACACACACCAACATATCTACTACACACCATAAAGAACTTACTAGAAAACAGACAACTACAAGTACGAATTGACAAAACATTGTCATTTTCTTTTTCCCCTGAACAAGGGCTCCCTCAAGGATCCCCGCTCTCACCGTTTCTCTACAATATATACTGCCATGACATATACAATTACAACTTACCAGACAAAAATCAAATCGACAGATCGGCATACATATTACAATACGCAGACGACACGGCACTTATTGTACATGACAAAACTACTGAGAGAGCAGCTCAAAGACTCCAAACACTAACAAACAACACAATGACATGGTTTTATCAACTTCTGCTCACAAACCACAGACTCAACGCTGACTCCCCTACAATAACTGCAGACGGCCAAACGACACAACCAAAAAACGACGTAAAATACCTTGGAATCACAATCGACCACAAACTTAAATTCACTAAACACATACGAAACATCAGGGCAGAAACAATAAAGAGAACAAAACACTTCCGATCACTAACCTACAAAGACAGAGGAATTAGCACAAACACCGCCACCAAAATATATAAAGCTATTTGTAGACCCTTGCTAGACTATGGACATATACTCATGACCAACGGAACAGAAAGGACAAAACGTTATATACAAACAACAGAACAAATTGCACTAAGACTAATAACACGAATAAGACACCCCCAAAACCCACTACACAACCCCCCCACCCAACTACTATACGAACGCACAAATATGACAAAGATCTCGGAAAGACTCATACAGCTACAGACAAAATGGACAAACAACCCCTACAACTGGACCATACTGAATCCCCTTTGTCTTACAAGACCAACCAGACAATCCCGCTTTCGTTTCCCTACATTAACGCTACTCGAACACTTACAAACGCTACGGACTAGTGGACAATAAAATAACTCCTTCTTGCCACTGAAATCTTACTTATTTAATAGTATTGTTAACCTAGAATAAGAGAATTTTCATATTTGTTTTCATTTAGATTAAGACTGTATGTATTAAACAAGGGCAGAAAGACCGATAGGTCGATAGCCTTTTTTAGAAATAAAGATGTTTACTACTACTATTAAACTTATCTAATTAATACTTAAAATCCCTAAGTTTATCTGCAAAATATTAACTATTTGTCCTCCACAAGTTATTAATTAACAAGAAAAAATGTAAAATTACTTCAACACAATCTTCAACTAATTCTTTTCTTTTCTATATCTAAATTTTAGACTAGTGGACTACGAACTTTTAAGATATTAATAATAGTCGAAACTGTTTATACAATTATTTGTTTTAAATATAGAACCATTCATTGTTTGGTTGCATGCAACAGGCTTTTAGTTTGCATACATAATTGGTCAATAATACCATAAAAAATATACAGATTGTAGTTGTTTGAATAAGACATTTAAAACTAATCAATGATCTCATGAAATATCATTTTAAATTCGAACATGAAATATTTCGCACATTGCAATCGGAAGTGCTTATCACTTTATAAACCAGCCACGCATTAATTTATTTCTGTTACAAACCATTAAACTAGTTGTAAGTGCATACTTAGTACGGTATCTGGAAAATTGCAAAATAACCAGTTGTTCTTGAAGCAAAATTGTTAAAAAGTGCACAATACAAGCGTGTATGTAAAATGTTGATGATTATTTTAATTAAACAGGTACAATGTTCAAGAACTTAACAATGCTTCATTTTTGTCTTTATTTATCAGGACATATTTAAAATTTTCCACATTTAAATTAAACCATTCTGTACAAGTGCATCTGGTATATTTGATATCACATACTGTTTACTTTTTAAATGTCTGTTCATTTTTAGTCTGTTTTATATTTCATGTTCCTAAATGACATGTTTACCAAACACATAAGTTCTACTAAAATTAACAGAGGAAAACATTTTCATAACTGACTGATATAGCGCTTCCGTAAAATTGCTATATGATGCTTACGCGGCACATGTTTCCAGTAGTGAATGAGTTAGTGATAACAATTTGGAACACAATTTTTTGAAAATAAATTTATGGAGAAAAGGATGATTAATTTTTTCAATACTTAGTTAAGATTGCTGAAAGCATTGGTATTTCGTTTATGCGGTTATAGATATTATACGAGTAGAACACAAGGCAAGACGCAAGTGCTCTGATGTCTCAATATTTGTCTATTTTGGAAAATCCTAAGATTAGGACGCACTTCTTTTTGATTTGCTGCTTTATCAGTACTTTGCTTTATCAGTACTTCATTCGGGTTTCTTTGATGAACATTTTGATTTACGGATAAACATCTAGTCGCAGGTGAACTACCTGTTTTAGAGAAATTGGTTGATTTATAATAATCTTTTTTTCAGAAAAATTCAACGCTATGGCATGTGTAGAATTTGCAGCCACCCTTGGAAGTGTACTGCTGATGATTGTTACATTTCCACTTTCTCTATTCTGGAGCTTTAAGGTTTGTTCATTAAATTATGTGTGAATATTATTTACATAAACATAACTAGTATTTGTATATGAAAAAGAACGTGTTACTTTAGGTTGTACAAGAATATGAACGAGCTGTGATATTTAGATTAGGAAGACTAAGAACAGGGGGTGCTAGAGGTCCAGGAATCTTTTTTGTGCTGCCATGTATAGATAGCTACTGTAAAGTGGATTTGAGAACTGTTTCCTTTGATGTTCCTCCTCAAGAGGTAAATAAATACGCTTTATAAAATAATACCTTATTTTCAATTATCACTGAATATGAATATGGCTGAGTTCTAAATAACCAAATTGCTTATTAAGTAAAATAAACAACTGGAAGCAGAATACTTAGTTAAATTCTTCTATGGAAAACCTTAATTTGAACAATAAGTGTAAAACAATATATAAAAATACAAACATATTTTGACGGCATTTTAGTTTTCGTGATATATGTAGAGCAGCGATTTTATGTTTTATCTACACTTCTTTAGATACATTTATATGCGGATGTTTGTTGAGTCTTTTTAAGAATTATTTTAAATCTTGACAGTTACTTTTGTACTATTAATTTGCACATTAATTTGCGCATTTGCGGCACATTGTTGCTTGCGGCAAATTTGCGGCAAATTGTTGTTCAAACGCCTTTTTCTATAATAACTTGTTTTGCGCAGTAATATTTTCCAGACACCCTCTCGATATTATCCAGCAAATCAGAAGCAAACTAAAATAAGCATAACATTTATATTGTATCAATACTGACAGCAGATAAAAAAATTATCTTACTTTTAATTAAATAAATAAATTAAATACTATGGAGATGAATACAGATAACTACAAATCAAGCGAAAGATATATTAGTGGTCATAAAAATTATATTTCGCATAAATATACCCCCAAAAATGTATTAAGTTCGAATAAGACAACAAAGTTACTCCTATTTTTAATCATTTTATAATGATACTGGATTTTCAGTCTCCGCGTAATTCACCTCTGACCTAAGAGGAAACTATGCAATTTTCATATTATTTATATTTGTGAATTTTATGACATATTAGCTATCTTCTGCACCAGAAACGATGAAGAAAAGTTCATCAACTCCCAACATATTTATTAAAACTTCTCATTTATTCATCACAAGAATCACTCTGTATATTCTCGCTTGACTTTAGTTGCATTTAAATGTACCATCAGATATCTAAAGTTTTGAAATGCAAGGTACAGCAAACGATCACGGTTTATGGGTTTTTGTGAGACATAAAATAAAGGGGCCGTAAACTGTTTTGATGAGTTCTTGCATATAAATCGGGAATACAATTTTATGATCAGTTTTAAAGCATTAAAATTGCCAAATTTAATATGCATTGGAAAGAAAGAGCGGAAGATCTGCACGTCATAAGATTTTCTTCTTATTGGAAACGTTCTTTATTAGCTCAATCTTATTAATGGAAATACCTAAAACAAATACATTGGCAATTGTAATTTGATATTTTGGGGATTTGAAAATAATGTTTTGTGTGATAAAATAGTCATTGTATATTCAAACGGATGATTTGCCTAGTTAATGAGATATTATTTATAAAACATACAATATTCAATATCCGACTTGTTGTTCTTACTGTGCTTCCATACTGTGTGCAAATAGTTCTTTTATGAATTGGAAGAATGAAGTCGAATCAATACATCATAATAAATACATGAAAAGGGCAGAAAGACCGATAGGTCGATAACCTTTTCTTAGAAATAAAGATGTTTACTACTACTACTACATGAAAAAAGTGTTTATGAATGAAAAAGCAACAAGATGAAACAAGTAGATTAAACTTAATAAATAACAGATTATACATGTTTATAACTTTTTTTAGGCTTTAACTAAAGACTCAGTAACTGTCACCGTCGATGCAGTGGTATACTATAGAATTAGAGATCCTTTAAATGCAGTGGTGAAAGTTACAAACTACAGGTAACTAGTGGGAATTATATACAGGGTGGTCAAATTTCGAAACTAGCATGTGTAACTATTCAAAGGTAGAATTTTCGTCCAAATTTTCAAGGCAAGTTTATTAGCATCTTTATCGATAGATAGAGTGAGAAGGAAGTGAGTTCACTAGATTTTGTTTGTGTTTTTACTCATTTGCACCTTTTTGCTCAAGAAATGGAAGATTTTAATAGGTCCTGACTCAATCAGAATATTTCAAAACATATATGTATATTAATTTTTATTCGAAAATCTAAATTATCTGTAGTAATTGGAGCTCGTTTATAGGATTTTACCAATAAGGTGCTTGGTAGATTACTTTCAGCTTCACGAAAGAATTTTCAGCCTTTAACTGAAACTAAGATGACCGCTTAAGTTCCCATAACGGGAACTAATAAACTTTCAATTAAATTTTCCAAGCCTTATCCGTTTAAATAAGTGATATTTTTTATTATCCTTGACCGATGTTCTAATACTTGAAATATTCTACATCCTCACACAAGCGTACAACAAGAACAACCCTTACTACATAAAAGATAGCTTCGAGTTCGCAAATTTCACAAAAGGCGTTATATTGCCCTCAAATTATGTGCTGGTTAGCTTTGTTGTGGTTTCGTTATACAGTAACATCCCTTACTACCTGGTAGTAGATAGCATCCACATACATTGGGATAAAATTAAACAAACCGTATCCCCAAGAAATCAATCTTATCCGTTTAACGACATTATACTCATAAAAACTCCTAAAAATAAAAAAAAATCTACAAGAATTCTTTACTATACGTAGATTCGTTTAATTTGAAATCAATACTGTAAAAAATTTCCATTTCAGAAAAGTAGAAAATATATTTAGAAACTTTTGTTTTCATCAGCTTTTTGGCAGATTTAATTTCAATACGAAATAGAAAATTCCTGTTTTTATTAGATTGTTGGAAGATTTAATTTCGAAGACATTTTGTTTAAATCAGGTTGTCGGCAGATTAAATTTTTATAAAAAATAGAAAATCCCTTTCGAACATTTTGTTTTAATTATATTGTCCGAAGATTTAATTTCGATAAAAAAACTTATTTAGAAATTTTTGATTTCATCAGTTTGTTGGACGGTTGAATTTCAATAAAAAATTTAAAATTTTTTTTAGGAAATTTTGTTTTTATTGGATTGTCGGAAGATTTAATTTCAATAAAACATAAAACATATAGTTAGGAAATTTTGTTCTTATCCGGTCGTCGGTAGACTTAATTTGCAAAAAAAATTAAAATTTACTCAGAAAATGTTGTTTTAATTAGATTGTCGGACAATTTATTAAAGAGAATCAGAGAAGAAAACATTGAAATAGTTCAATATAAGAGGATAAAAATAAGAAAAAAAACGGATGTAAGGGTAAACAATTTCAGTTTTAATAACGTTTAATTCAAGTTATAACTCGCAGTTCTCATTGTAAAATAATTTAATTTTCCTCAAGTACATACATTTCGGAACACCGCAAGCGATACATAAAAATATATGTTGCGCAAATATATTGTGTGCGTAAATATTTCCTGTGCGCTCACTTCTTTGTCGCCCATTTAAATAGTTAGAAACTTCAACATCAGCAATACACAAACTTTCTAAGAATAAGAATTTCTGCCACTGAATTTTCTTGAGGATATCTTTAAATGCTCTTATTAAGGTTGTTCTTGTTTCAGTAACTCAACGAGACTTTTAGCGATGACCACATTACGTAATATATTGGGAACCAGAAACTTAGCTGAAGTCTTATCGGATAGAGAAGCCATATCCCATGCAATGCAGACTTCTTTGGATGTTGCAACTGATCCGTGGGGGGTGAAAGTCGAAAGGGTAGAAATGTAAGCATATTTCGATAACCCAACAAACTTAACCTTCAGCTTTATGGTTGTTTTAATCAGAAAAGACGTAAGTTTGCCGCAACAACTTCAAAGAGCGATGGCTGCTGAAGCTGAGGCATCTCGCGAAGCTAGAGCGAAAGTCATTGCTGCTGAGGGTGAAATGAAGGCGTCTAGAGCACTGAAAGAAGCTGCTGACGTTATTCAGCAAAGCCCAGCTGCCATACAGGTGAGCTGTTAATAGACATACACCGCCGATTTTTGCACCGCTTTTATTACTTTTTCAGTTGAGATATCTACAGACTTTAAACAACATATCGGCTGAAAAGAATTCAACAATTGTTTTTCCACTTCCTATCGACTTGGTAAGCTATTTCGTGAACTTGAAAAGTGGATCGGAAGCTTCTCAAGTAATCTGATCATCTGTAGTCAACCACACAACCTTGAAAGGGCTTTAAGATTTATCCTTGTTTCGCTAATCTATTTCTATGTTAGTGAAGTTTAGTTATTACATTTTTACTGTTATTTTCAAATAAAAAAAAATCCTGTAACGGATAGGTATATAAAAAATATAGCCGTTTCACTTTGCCGCTATTTCGCACTGAAGTTTCTGATTGGCCGTCGGTTTATTTACAATTGGCAGGTCTGTTTACGTTTTTGCAAAAAGTTTCCCAAAGCCTTCTCTATTAGACGAGCTAAAAACATCATCATTTAAAGCCCCATTGTTTTCTGATCCCAAACTAAGATAATTCCGCTGCAACGCTTACAGAAGCTCGTTTAAAAACAAAAACATCTTTGTTCCGCCTTAGCCCTGCTCGTTATAGGGGTATTTTTCTTTAAAAACTTCATTACGTGGCCCTCGAAAGCTAAAAAGATAATAAGTTACGATCCCCCAGGTCTCATATATTTACTGAGATGACGGCAAACCTCTTGCGGGTTCATATGACTTATAGTTTCTTACTTTACCGTTTCAGCTAGGAATTGCATGTACTTTTTTTCCTAACTGGTTTAATTTTTTTTCTTCTGAAATTTCAATGTGCATCATGTAGGTTTAGCGTATGAAGACAGCGTTTCACTTGCCGGAAGGCATTTTGAAAGCCTTCAGTAGGATATCGATAGTTTTCAAAGTATTTTCATTTGAGAAAAAAATGACAATTTAAGATAAGAGTGTTAAAAATTTCTTGTAAGGTGATATGAGATAATGACGAAACTACTATTATGTAAATTCTTAATTCAAGGAAATATCGTTAATTTTTGGGAGGGAGCAGCGGCTGCATTTGATAATTTTTTTAAATTAGTTTAATATTAATTATTTCTAAGGCAAGATATATATGCTGTTTTAAAGACTCTCTATATACAGTTCACATTAATATATTTTTTTCACATACAGATTTCTATTAGGGAAGATATTTTTACAGGGTAGCCCATAAGAAAGTTGCAGCCTTATCTATGATGGTTGTGGTGGATTTGGAAACAAACAACTACGTTATACAGGATGTTCCATACAAATCCTGTCTGACATTGTTTCTTTTGAATTAGGAACGTTCAAAATTTGGTTATATTTCAGCTCTCTTAGAAGTTTAATGGAGCAAATTCAGTAAAATATTGCATTTAGTCATGTCTTAATATTTTAATTAGGTACATTTTATTGTTGCACAAGCATTGTTGTGTATATTTTCCTGACTTTACTTCAATTTATTTCAAAAAATTCCTGGGTTTCAGTCAATTTTATTGTTTATTATTTAAAATGTTACAAATACGTTTCGGTGTCTTTCTCCACCATCATCAGTTTGTCTGAAATATATATTTACAGTTATCATCAATTTAAATAAAAAACTTTCATCAAAATTCAGATATTAAAATACAAATCATACACATATTAAAAAGTACATTAAGAACATTGGTTTTCAGGTGATGAGTCAGGACAAACATGTCTGGGAAAAGACTAGAATCTATTGTTTAGAGATTTAAATTTAACTTACGTGTATAGTTGTTTCTACCTTCACATTTGACTGGTTATTGAATTCCATATTTTATTCGATATCGAGCGAGAGAACAAAAAAACCGTTTATACTTCGCCTTTTCTTTGCATTCTAGGAATTGCTCTGAAATTCTGTGATTGTCTGTGTCTGATCTAAAATTCATTGCATTCTGATGTTTTTTAATCTGTATCATTTCATGGATTCTTCTCTTATTATAATTGTTTTCATTGATTAATATTTTTGTGTTATCGAAATCAAAACTATGTAACTTTTGTTGTGCATGTTGTGCTAATGCTGTTCCATTTTCGTTAACCTTTCTTAAGCTTAACTCTAAACAATAGATTCTAGTCTGTTCCCAGACATGTTTGTCCTGACTCATCACCTGAAAACCAATGTTCTTAATGTACTTTTTAATATGTGTGTGATTTGTATTTTAATATGTGAATTTTGATGAAAGTTTTTTATTTAAATTGATGATAACTGTAAATATATATTTTAGACAAACTGATGATGGTGGAGAAAGACACCGAAACGTATTTGTAACATTTTAAATAATAAACAATAAAATTGACTGAAACCCAGGAATTTTTTGAAATAAATTGTTGCACAAGTTTGGTGAAATAACTAAAATATTGATTTGGCCCAACATTTTGCGCATTGCCTTTTCTGTGAATACCTTTGGATAACGATAACTATTGGTGCCAAAACAGTTTCAACTTTTTTTCATATAAAATTTTAACACACTGATAAAAGACATCAACTTTCTGTTCTCGTGAGGGTAGAATTACGGAAACCTTAAATTTGAAGCCAGAAAGTTGGTACTTTCAGAAGAAGAACAACGCTATGCAAAAGAAAAGGGAGATTCAGATAGTACCGTAAGAGTCTGCATAATTTATTTTTAAAGCTGAGAAACAATGCCATTAAAACAAGCGGGGGGGTTTGAAGGCATGCATCAATTGACAATAAGAAGAATGTTTGAAAATCATTAATTTTATGCTTATAATATAAAAATTGTTACCTACTGATTACAATGGAAGGTTGGAGTTAATTCTTAAGTTGAGACCGAAACATGAAATTGCAGAACGTTTTATCTCGTTAGAAACTTGTTGAACAAGATATACTTGGCCAAGTTGAAAACTGCAAGAGAACCAAGAGTTAAGAAAATAATTCAAAACGACAATAATCATGATGTAAACACTCTCCGTCTCGGACAGGATAACTGTACAGCAGTTCTTGAACAGGTTCTTTCACGGATCGATTGATAGGCGAAGTCCAGTTGACTTGCTACCGATTCTTCCGAATAGCCTTTCAGTTTTGTTAAGGCTTCAATTTAAAGTGTAAAGTCATAATTCAAAAGCAAGGCTAAGGATCTGCTACACAGAAGCACATACAAATGCAGATAAATCTTTCCATATATCATATTGATGCAGATAAAGTGAAATATTTTCAAAAGTTCAACAAAATCTCTATTATTGTAGGGAGAAAAACGGTTTTGATTTTCATCACTTATTACCCCAATGAAGCCAATTTTTTGTCTAAAAAATCAAATTACTTTATGTATGTATAAAAACTTTCTATAACACTGAAATTCTGTTATATTATCTTGGTTATAGAAGCCCTAGCGCACATCAAGAACACTGCACCGGGGAAAGATAAAATTAAGGCAAAAGTCTTGAAAAGCCTAACTCAAGAAACACACAAACTGATCCTAACTGAATTGAACAACTGCATCACAAATGGCAGAATCCCAGAAACATGGAAAAACGGCTTAATAATCCCTATACCCAAAAATGGACTGGACAATACACAACCGAGCAACTACAGACCAATTACACTGCTTCCAGTACTAGGCAAGATTTTTGAATACATAATGAAGCAGCGGCTTGACAAAGTGATTGGAAAATATATACCGACCTACCAATTTGGTTTCAAACAGCATCACTCGACTGTTCATCCGCTCTTTATTTTGGCCAACAATATACAAACTACCCACCTAACTGACAGAAAGACAGCTTGCCTGTTTATGGACATTAACAAGGCTTTTGACAGTGTCTGGCATAGAGGCTTACTATACAAACTATACAAACTACACACACCAACATATCTACTACACACCATAAAGAACTTACTAGAAAACAGACAACTACAAGTACGAATTGACAAAACACTGTCATTTTCTTTTTCCCCTGAACAAGGGCTCCCTCAAGGATCCCCGCTCTCACCGTTTCTCTACAATATATACTGGCATGACATATACAATTACAACTTACCAGACAAAAATCAAATCGACAGAGCGGCATACATATTACAATACGCAGACGACACGGCACTTATTGTACATGACAAAACTACTGAGAGAGCAACGCAAAGACTCCAAACACTAACAAACAACACAATGACATGGTTTTATAAATGGAGACTAACACCAAACGCGTCAAAAAACCAACTTCTGCTCACAAACCACAGACTCAACGCTGATTCCCCTACAATAACTGCAGACGGCCAAACGACACAACGAAAAAACGACGTAAAATACCTTGGAATCACAATCGACCACAAACTTAGATTCACTAAACACATGCGAAACATCAGGGCAGAAACAATGAAGAGAGCGAAACACTTCCGATCACTAACCTACAAAGACAGAGGAATTAGCACAAACACCGCCACCAAAATATATAAAGCTATTTGTAGACCCTTGCTAGACTTTGGACATGTACTCATGACCAACGGAACAGAAAGGACAAAACGTTATACACAAACAACAGAACAAATTGCACTAAGACTAATAACACGAATAAGACACCCCCAAAACCCACTACACAACCCCCCCACCCAACTACTATACGAACGCACAAACATGACAAAGATCTCGGAAAGACTCATACAGCTACAGACAAAATGGACAAACAACCCCTACAACTGGACCATACTCAATCCCCTTTGTCTTACAAGACCAACCAGACAATCCCGCTTCCGTTTCCCTACATTAACGCTACTCGAACACTTACAAACGCAACGGACTAGTGGACAATAAAATAATTTCTTCTTGCCACTGAAATCTTATTTATTTAATAACATTGTTAACCTAGATTGGGAGAATTTTCATATTTGTTTTTTATCTGGATTGGGACTGCATGTATTAAACAAGGGCAGAAATACCGATAGGTCAATGGCCTTTTTTAGAAATAAAGATGTTTACTACTACTATTGTTAACCTAGAATAGGAGAATTTTCATATTGGCTTTTCATCTAGATTAAGACTGCATGTATTAAACAAGGGCAGAAAGACCGATAGGTCGATAGCCTTTTTTAGAAATAAAGATGTTTACTACTACTACTACTATCTTGGTTATATGAAGTCTTCAATAAACTTGTTGTAGTAAATCAATCAAAGAGACCAAATTGACTTCTTGAAAACCAAATCAGGTTGAAATAACGCGGATCCCTTGGATCATCCTGTATGTAAACCCAATACACTGCAAACCCCTTTATTCAGAAAATCATACTTTTTATTAGTCGTTGTACTGATTATTAATTGCATTGCGTTATACTTTTCTCCGTTGCAACTTTGTTTGTTGTTTTATTTTAATTACCTGAAAATTTAATCGGTCCTAAATCCCTTTTTATTTCCGCTTTGGTTGTCTGTTTTAGGACAGTACAACCATAAAACACTTATTACTTGATTTTGAATTGCTCGATGTTATAAACATGACGGATACTGTGCAGAAGATAATAATTTAATATTTTATTTGTTTTCGAGGAATAAAAAAGTCGTGAGCTGCAGTCAAAGTGTTGGCTGGGGATTTTCACATTTATTTATTGCGAGAAATAACGGAACATATATTTCTTGCGTAAATAGGTCGCCACTTTTTTTTTAGGATAACTCATGTCTGTGCAGATTTACAGCTGCGTTTAAATTACCAATAAGAATCTGAAGAAGAAATGGAATGTATGTTGAAAAATAATATCAAATTGTTCATTGGTATCACGTTCAAGGGAGATAAATGAGTTTGATGAAGTTTAGTTAGTGTGTGGTTTCTGAACATTCTTTTATCGAATGCTGTCTGCACATTCACTGTTATTGATTGGCTACGAGATTTGCTTCAAATTTGTACAAATTCGAACAATTTCAGTATGATTTTAGATGGATATGGTCAGAAAATTGAATAGGTTTTGATGATCTTGTCTTTGTAGTATCCAATGACAAATTTATAAATAATAATTAAATTAGTCAAAAAATATGAAAAAGTTATAAAAATGAAAATGAGAGTGTAACGTCTAAAAAGAGTTTTATTGATATTATTAAATTTGATATTAAATAAAAATAGTTTATTTGATGAACCCCTGTAATATATGTATAATTCAGTATCAAGAGCAGGGAAATAATTTGTTGCAAAAAATTATTAATTAAAACTGTGAAATGTGACTACAATACAACTGAAATAATATTTGGAATAAATGCATTTAAAGTAAGCACCAGACACAAAATGATGCAAAAAATACTGTGATAACAAAAGAATATGGTACCAACTGTATTTTGAAGATTTAAAAGCTTGGACGTAAAATACGTTTTATATAATTTACATTTAGAAATTTGCTGAAAATAACACTATCAACTTTAAGACTACATGTATTAAACAAGGGCAGAAAGACCGATAGGTCGATAGCCTTTTTTTAGAAATAAAGATGTTTACTACTACTACTACTAACACTATCATTTACCGATAAATGTGAGAAGAAACTGGAAGGATTCGTAGAGAAAAATATAAAATTACAATTCGTATTTGTTAGGAAAGTGTAGAGTAAATATATCAAAGTAGAGCTTATTTTTTCGCAAAAATTTTGCGAAATCCTTTAATTATTCCGCTAATTATTAACAAATCGTATTTATGTCATTAATAGTCATTTGAAGCAGACTTTGAATTTAAAAAAATCATTACTCTATATGTATTTTCTCTGTAATGGGCAAATTATTTGGAAATGGAAATTCATATACAGGTGCTTTGCTCCATTTTACTTAGAATCCAATAGAAGATTATTTGAACCCAATATACATTGTTAATTTATGCGACATATTTGGCCATCGTTTGCACAGTTTGCATAGCGTAAACAGATTATTGGTTCCCATGCTTATACATAACGATCTAATGCTTAATACATAAAACATCTTTGCTTTCCTCCGTCTCAGCCTATAAATGCACCTGGCGCGCTTGTCAGAGATACGATAGCAATCCAGAATTATCAGTATCATTACATAATTTCATTGTTGGGTTATTTTTTATAAATGAACAAACAGGTATATTAACGGCTAAATAGTTATGTAAAAAAGTTTCAATTATAGATATAATTGAAATACTTTGTACTCATTTTAATAATTTAATTCCAGGGTGTCGTGCTTGGTGTTAAATTTTGATACTCAACAAGCTCTTTATATGCTTCGATTTGTGTTAAATGTTAAATCTTATCAACTTCAATCTGGAAATGTTATACTGTTGCATTATCGTTTGAATAAACGTTTTTTGAAAATTCTTATTTGTTTCTCATTTGGCTTGTACCAATTTCAAAAGCGAGTATCAGTTCAGGAATACCTCCAAAATTGGTCCTGCTTAAAGTCTTGTTAAAGCCTTTGTAAAGTTGAATAAAATAAAATCGAAGATAAACAAACTCAATTAAATCGAGCCTCATCGAGCCCTGTAGATATATTTGATTGTATGTACACAATACTAAAGTAGTAGTAGTAGTAGTAGTAGTAGTAGTCGAACATACAGGGTGTAAAAATAGAGGAATCGTCAAGATCCGAATTTAGTTAAACCGCGAAAAAGTTGGGCATTCAGATGTTAATCGAAGAAAATATTTTAAACAATGACACCCTTGCTGACTTCATACTTATGAATTTTAGAGATTATTTGTGCTTTATTGCTTTATTGACTTCGAAAAAGCGTTTGATCGAGTCGAACACACAGAACTAATCCAATGTCTAAAGGCAAGCAATGTAGACTATTATGATATGGGTCTTTTGATAAGCTTGTATTACAACCAGACGGCTTCAATCAGGTTGGAGGACAGCGTTACTGACGATATAGCAATAAGACCCGATGTAAGACAGGGGTGTGTTTTGTCGCCCATGTTATTCAACCTCTACTCCGAAAACATATTTTACGAGGCCTTATATGGTAGGACAGAGGGAGCAAAGATGGAAGGCGAAATTATAAACAACATAAGGTACGCAGATGACATCGCCATCATTGCAGAATCTATGGATGACTTGCAGATGCTGCTGAATAGAGTGTACGAGGCTGGACGAAGATGGGGTATTAACATAAACATGAAAAAAACGAAGTGGATGGCAGTGGGTAAAATAAACATAGAACCAATTCCGATCACATTCAATGAACACAATATCGGGCAAGTAAGACACTTCAGATATTTGGGCAGCTGGCTTAACAATGAAATAACATATGACGAAGAGGTAAGAGTAAGAATTGAAGTGGCACGAAGCGCGCTTGGTAAATGGAAGACCACTATTTCCAACAGAAACCTTTCAGTACAAACGCGCCTAAAAACACTTCGAGGTTACATATGTAGCATTCTTCTGTATGAGAACATGGACACTTAAGATCGACACCATAAATAAAATAGAAGCCTTTGAAATGTGGTGTTACCGGAGAATCCTGAAAATTTCTTGGACTCCACAGACCAGCAATGAGGAAGTTCTCGGACAGCTAGACAAAGATCGCGAACTCCTAAATACTATAAAAACAAGTCAGCAAAGTCAGCTACTTTGGACATATAATGCGAGGTACCAAATATCACATTCCCCGCCTGATCATCCAGGGAAAGATTGAGGGCAGAAAAGGGATTGGCCGCAAAAAGCTATCACGGCTGCGAAACATAAGAACTTGAACTGGACTGGGAGTGGAGCAGCTGTTCCGAGCAGCAGAGGATAGAGCAAGGTTCCGTCAGATTGTCATAGCTAGCTCATAGATAGCTCACGCCTGAAGACAGGCACTGCACCTAGAGAGAGAGATTTGTGCCCCGGCATAAGACAAAATGCCCTCTCTTTTAATTGTTTACCGGATAAAATCCTTCAAGTTCTTAATCGACATTGGTTTATTATATGATCCGATAGTGAGCATTTTATGCGCCACCAAACCGAGCAGGCAAAGATTACTTCAAAATAAATTATAATTTTTCTCAGATTTATCTGACAATATTAGAAGCAACTGTAAGAACAATTACCACTTCAAGCCCATAAACAATTCTTAAACATCCCCTGTCAACACTTAAACCGGGTGGCACGCATTTTTATTCTCCCAGTCGTCATAAAATATTTGAAGAGCCTAATCCCATTTTTCTCTTCGAAAGCTAGACAGAATAAAAGCCGGAAAGAAAACCGAAAAACTGAGAAAGAGTTTGTATTAATAAAATATCCGAGTTTTATCTGGAGGATAAACTTATTAAATTAGTCGCCTTCAAATATTAGTATCTTTCATGAAAATCTATTTACTCGAAGGAAAAAATAAATGGAAGACCGTCTTAAGACGCGGATTAAATGTGATGGATAGCTAAATATTTACCGAATTTTCGTGAAAGTCCTTTGAGGGACCATTCAATAATAATGATAAAGATGTGTTGGTTTTTTTGTAAAAGGAGGGTTATTTTTTATGTAATTTTTATTGGGGCCATTATAAATTGAAGAAACAGTAGTAGTAGTAAACATCTTTATTTCTAAAAAAGGCTATCGACCTATCGGTCTTTCTGCCCTTGTTTAATACATGTAGTCTTAATCTAAATAAAAAACAAATATGAAAATTCTCTTATTCTAGCTTAACCATATTATTAAATAAAATTTCAGTGGCAAGAAGAGATTATTTTATTGTCCACTAGTCAGTTGCGTTTGTAAGTGTTCGAGTAGCGTTAATGTAGGGAAACGGAAGCGGGATTGTCTGGTTGGTCTTGTAAGGCAAAGGGGATTCAGTATGGTCCAGTTGTAGGGGTTGTTTGTCCATTTTGTCTGTAGCTGTATGAGTCTTTCCGAGATCTTTGTCATGTTTGTGCGTTCGTATAGTAGTTGGGTGGGGGGGTTGTGTAGTGGGTTTTGGGGGTGTCTTATTCGTGTTATTAGTCTTAGTGCAATTTGTTCTGTTGTTTGTGTATAACGTTTTGTCCTTTCTGTTCCGTTGGTCATGAGTATATGTCCAAAGTCTAGCAAGGGTCTACAAATAGCTTTATATATTTTGGTGGCGGTGTTTGTGCTGATTCCTCTGTCTTTGTAGGTTAGTGATCGGAAGTGTTTTGTTCTCTTTATTGTTTCTGCCCTGATGTTTCGTATGTGTTTCGTGAATTTAGGTTTGTGGTCAATTGTGATTCCAAGGTATTTTACGTCGTTTTTTGGTTGTGTCGTTGGGCCGTCTGCAGTTATTGTAGGGGAGTCAGCGTTGAGTCTGTGGTTTGTGAGCAGAAGTTGGTTTTTTGACGCGTTTGGTGTTAGTCTCCATTTATAAAACCATGTCATTGTGTTGTTTGTTAGTGTTTGTTGTCTTTGAGCTGCCTCTCTCAGTAGTTTTGTCATGTACAATAAGTGCCGTGTCGTCTGCGTATTGTAATATGTATGCCGATCTGTCGATTTGATTTTTGTCTGGTAAGTTGTAATTGTATATGTCATGGCAGTATATATTTTAGAGAAACGGTGAGAGCCGGGATCCTTGAGGGAGCCCTTGTTCAGGGGAAAAAGAAAATGACAGTGTTTTGTCAATTCGTACTTGTAGTTGTCTGTTTTCTAGTAAGTTCTTTATGGTGTGTAGTAGATATGTTGGTGTGTGTAGTTTGTATAGTTTGTATAGTAAGCCTCTATGCCAAACACTATCAAAAGCTTTGTTAATGTCCATAAACAGGCAAGCTGTCTTTCTGTCAGTTAGGTGGGTTGTTTGTATATTGTTAGTCAGAGTGAAGAGTGGGTGAATAGTCGAGTGCTGATGTTTGAATCCGATCTGATACGATGGTATGTACTTTCCGACCAGTTTTCCCAGTCGCTGCCCTATTATGTACTCAAAAACCTTGCTAAGTACTGGTAGTAGTGTAATTGGTCTGTAATTGCTCGGTTGTGTATTGTCCAGTCCATTTTTGGGTATAGGGATTATTAAGCTGTTTTTCCATGATTTTGGGATTCTGCCATTTGTGATGCAGTTGTTCAATTCAGTTAGGATCATTTTGTGTGTTTCTTGAGTTAGGCTTTTCAATAGTTTTGCTTTAATTTTATCTTTCCCCGGTGCAGTGTTCTTGATGTGCGCTAGGGCTTCATCGTACTCTGTGTCTGTGATCAGTGTGCAGGCATAGTTTGGTGTGTTGTTAAAATAGTTCAAGTACCAGTCGTTGATCAAGTTCCAGTTATCATTGTCGAAGTTAGGGTTTGTCGATATGCTGAAGGCCCTTTGATAGTGTCTGGCGAATGCGTCCGCTTTCTCTTTGTCTGTGTAGCGTTCTATTCCGTTTTCGTCAATTGTGTCAGTAGTGCCAGTCTTCCTATATTGCGCCAGTTTCTTAATTTTTCGCCAGTATGTTTTGCCTTTGTCCTTCTGTATTTCTTTACATGTTTCTAGCCATTTGTCTTGTCGGTATTGTCCAATCAGAGTTTTAATGTTTCTGTTAAGTTGGTTCATTGTCTTTTTTAGGTCGTTATTTTGAGTGTTTGTATATAGTCTGTACAGTTCTCTCTTATGTTTTATTAGTCTCATTATATATTTGGGTAGCAGGTATTTGGGTAGCAGGCAGGTATGTCGGTAGCAGGCATTTTTTATTTCTGGGCTAAATTTTCCTATGGCTAGTGAAAGTTGTTGTTGTATGGTTTCTATTGAAATGTGCTGTGCTTGTGATTGAATGTAGTCATGTATACGTTGTTTCACTTTGTCTATGTCAGTCTTTGTTAGGTTTAAGTTTTTCTCTATAGGAGGTGTATTGGAGGTAGGTTGCGTATGTTGTAAGTCTATGTTAAACGTAATAGCCAGGTGGTCGGATCCAGTTCGTTGGTTAAGTTTATGTTGTTGATGGTGTTTGTCAGGTTTCTTGTGTGCAGTAGAACGTCTGGTGTTGAGTCTGGGTTTGCGGGCATCAGAAAAGTTGGTGGGGTGTGCTGTTTTATAAAGTCGGAATTTTGTAGAAATCTTTTAAGCTGTTTCGTTTTGCTTTTGTTCATATTAAAGTCGCCTACAATTATTGAATATTTATAGATGCTCGCTTTAGTCAGTATGTTTTGTTCTAGGTTGGAGTGTGGGTGTATGTATGTCAGAAATATGTGTATCAGGTCGTTTAAGTAGGGTAGCGTAAAATGTAGACAGTCGTTCAAAGGGTTGTTGAGGGAGGGAGGATTTGCTCTTCCAAGTTTAACGTTTGGTTTTAGGAGAGCTGCGACCCCGCCCCTGGCATGATTGATGGTATTTCCATGCCTATAGATATACTGCCAATTTCTGTACGTTGGTGTTTGTCCTAGTTTGGTTTTAGTTTCTACAAATATGCAGCAGTCTGTGTCGTTTTGTGCTATGTAATTGTAAATAAGTGGTTTTTTTGCTGTTAAGTCCGTTGATGTTCGCGTAAAGTACTTTCAATTGAATCTTGTATGCTCGTTATTGTCTGTCTCACTTGTTCGCAGGGTTCAGTTGGAGAGCGTCCGTCGGGCAGGAGCATGTCAAACATTAGGATGTAGACATAGTTCCCGAAGAAAACAACGGAGGTGTCAATGTCAAAGTCTTCTATAAATTGTTTTCGTAGTTTTTTTAGTAGTTCGTCTCTGTTGGTATTGTTTGTCTTGTTAAGTTGATGTTTGTATTTGTTTATGATGTGGTCATGTGTTGTAATGGGTGTGTGTATTCTACTTGCCACTGTCGTTGTCTCCGCAATCCCGGATGTACGTTTGTTTACACATTTTATTTTTACGTTTGGGATTCCGACGATTGGGGCTGTCGGTCGTTTTGGGCACTTCATGCTCCATGCTGCGTGGTCCTCTGAGTTGCACGCTGCGCACTTGGTTGGCAGTGGTGACTCGCATTTGGAAGTTGGATGGGGGCCCTGGCACTTGTTGCATTTCGGCGATTGTTTACAGTCTTCCGTTTGTGGTTGAACATGTTGCACTTGGCGCACGGCGCAGGCACGGGTGCTGGTGGTTTGCTCTCTGTAATCTTGAAAATGCGGCCCAAAAAATGAACCGCACGGTCGTTCATCAACGTTTCGTATGTGGATATGTCGCCGGTTATTAACCTCATCATTAGTGTGGGTGCGTTGCGCTCTCGCGAGATAATTCTCCTGCAGAACCTTATTCTGAAGCCCTGCTGCTCCAGGCGTTCCAGAAACATGCTGTCTTCAATGTTCAGGTCGACCCCAGTGGCGACGACTGAATATGATGGTGTAATATGGGGGCCTGACTTTTGTTGTCGGATTAGTGGGAGGTTACTATTCCTTTGCAGTTTGAATGCTGTTAATAAGGTTTTCCTGTTTCAGTTTTTGTAAGGTTTGTGTTGCTTTGTCTTCATTGTTGGTTTTAATTAGAAAGTGATTATCTTGTCTGATAATCACATCTTTGTTGTTGGGGGTTGAGTCCCTCCCACCTGATTGCAAGTTGGACTCTGGTGATGGTCGATAATGCGTTCGCTGTGAATGTATGCGAATACGTGGGAAATCTGGTTGATGTTGTCTTGCTGTTTGTTGTATTGGTTGTAGACTGATAGTCCAAAGCTATTCGTTTGGCCTCAGGTGTTGGCGTTGTGGGGGTTGGCTGGGTTGGCTGGGTTGGCTGGGTTGGCTGGGTCGTCTTCGGTTTTCTGCCCCGTTTTTTCGATTGTGGCTTTTTGAACCCACCATCCTGGGAGGCATAATCCGATTCGGATTCTTGCGAACTCCCAGGGTTCATCCTTTCGTTTGAATTCCACTCGTATATATATATATATATATATATATATATATATATATATATATATATATATATATATATAATATATATATATTATATATATATATATATCTATATATATACTCTATATCATATATATATCTATATCTATCTATATATCTCTCTCTCTCTCTCTATCTCTCTATCTCTCTCTATCTCTCTCTCTCTCTCTCTCTCTCTCTCTCTCTCTCTCTCTCTCTCTCTCTCTCTATCTCTATCTACTACTCTCTCTCATCTCATCTCTCTCTATCTCTCTCTATCTATGAATTCTCCTCGCTCCCTGCGGTTGAATTACTTGAAATTCTTTGCGCGATGTGTAAACGACCTTGCCTTAAATATGCTAACACGTCTTATCACCACGAAGCTCGGTTTAAGACTCTTGAAGAAACATTTTCATAAAAACTTTGCATTTTACTACAATTTTTGTTTCTGCAAACCCATTTTCCCTGGATCTATCCTCGTTTTACAGGGTCATTTTTGTACAATTCCGGAATTTCGTAACGACATTTTGAGGGTACATTTAAGGGCGAATGGGGTAATTTCAATTCGGGTTTAAAGGGATAGTTTAAACGTTTGGGTTGGTTCACTGATTTCCCACGTAAATTGTAATTCGTTTGCCAATAGTCAATTCTTTTGGTATTTTTTGGCATAGTTGTGTGCAGTTTTCCTTGGGAAGTTTAACACCAATTAAATAGCGTAATCATCATCATCATCATCATCATCATTCTCCATTTATATTATTTATATTCATTGTTGTGTATATGTTCCTGACTGTACTTCAATTATTTCAACAATTTTTCCTGGGTTTCAGTCAATTTTATGGTTTATTACTTAAAATGTTGCAAATACGTTTCGGTGTCTTATCCACCATCATCAGTTTGTCTAAAATATATATTTACAGTTATCATCAATTTAAATAGAAAACTTTCACCAAAATTCACCATTGAGGAAGACAAAAACAGATCATTAAACTTTTGGATATGACGGTTATATATGACGATAATGGGGAATAAAAACAAACTGGTACACAAAGGATGTGTGGTCTGGTAGATACTTGAATTACCAATCATATGCACCTATACAATATAAAAGAAGTGTTGTAACAGCTCTTACTGATAGAGCAATTAAATTGGCACATTATAGATACAGAACAAAAAATCTTGAAAAAATAAAAAGATACTAGTAATGAACAACTATCCCAAAGCTTTCTTCGAACCAATTATAAAACAAGAATTAATAAAATCTACAATTCAAATAAATGGAACAACATAAATAATATAAAAAGAAAAAAGAAGGTGAAATCAAGTATGTATCACTACCGTACATACCAGAAATTAACACAAAAATAAAAAATGTTTTAAAACCACATAATATTACTATAGCGGAAAAAACTAAAAACTACTTGGCAAAAGAATGTTTTACAAAATTTAAACCTAGAAGCGATAAGTTGGACACACCTAACGTAATATACAAGATTGACTGTTTGAACTGTGACAACACATACATAGGTCAAACAGGGCAATATTTAAAGAAAAGAATATACGAACATAAGTATAGCTTAAGAAAGGTTAACGAAAATGCAACAGCATTAGCACAACATGCACAACAAAAGTTGCATGATTTTGATTTCGATAACACAAATATTGATCAATGAGGACAACTATAATAAGAGAAGAATCCATGAAATGATACAAATTAAGAAACATCAGAATGCAATAAATTTCAGATCAGATACAGACAATCTTAGTTCTGTGTATCATACACTAATTAGATGATCGCATGCATGAACTGACTGGACCAGGTAAATGAAAGGTAAACATCTGATATTGAGGAATTGCCAAGCAATTCCTAGAATGCAAAGAAAAGACGAAAGATAAACAGTTTTTTGTTTCGCTCGCTTGATATCGAGTAAAATATGGAAAATTCAGTGACCAGTCAAATGTGAAGGTAGAAGCAACTATATACGTAAGTTAAATTTAGATCTCTAAACAATAGATTCTAGTCTTTTCCCAGACATGTTTGTCCTGACTCATCACCTGAAAACCAATGTTCTTGATGTACTTTTTAATATGTGTGTGATTTGTATTTTAATATGGGAATGTTTGGTGAAAGTTTTCTATTTAAATTGATGATAACTGTAAATATATATTTTAGACAAACTGATGATGGTGGATAAAGACACCGAAACGTAAAATTTGTAACATTTTAAGTAATAAACAATAAAATTGACTGAAACCCAGGAAAAATTGTTGAAATAAATTATTTATATTTGAAATTCAGTTTCAACTGAAAGCGTTAAAACCAGACAGTTAGTTCTGAAATCTTCACATTTTCTTCTATGGAATATATGTTATTCTTTGGGAGACCATGAGCAAAAAAAATTATATTGCCGAGCATTTTCACCAGGACTCTAATAGCTTTAGCTTGATTGCCTTTTAACGAAATAATAAAGGAGAATTAACTATAAAATAATAATAAATAAACTTTTCAAATTAAGAAAGTAGATCAATTATAATTTGAACCAAGGAAATAAATTGCTTATGCACGATAAGAAGCTTGGAACAACACTCTGAACTGAAGGAGAAAAGCTTCTACGACCTGCATAATACTATCAAAAAATGATAAGGATCCAGAAACAGAAAAAAAATTGCGAACTTATTGAAGATTTGAGAGGATTATTGAAAATTCCATATTAACATAATTATTTGCATTGCAGAACAGTTGATAACTCTAATCTTAAAAAATTTAGATAGTTTTATTAGTCCTTGTTTCATACTTTCACGCACAGACTTGCCTGAATTGACATGTTTTCTTAAACTCGCGCTTTTATCTTGAGAGTATGAGTAACCTTAGACACTTATCAAGAGATTTTATATTATGTTGTAATGTAGCTTTTCTCAAATAAACGTTTTCTAAATTAGAAAACCCAATTCACCGCAACACGTAATAGAAATTTAGGAAACTTTTTATTTCAAACACCCTGAAAACTAGTGAAATTCATTAGCAAACTGTTAGAAACTGTTGATATTGAAATAAATTATTTATGCTATTCCTATTCCTATCTGTGTTTAATGTCTAATATCCACTATCTTGGCTGCGGTCTTCACATGCTGGGCTTTGCTTGTCTTGGCGGCCAATGTGTTAGTTAGATGTCTATTTACTTTGAATCTGTCCCATGGTACATGCAGATTCCAAATTTAGCACAACCACAATACAGGAAGTTTCTATTTAAATAAACTAAAAGTCAAGCTAGATGACTTCGAGCTAGTTCTGTGATATCGCAGCGTGAGTTATAAAAATGGGGTTTCTTTATTTAGAAAGGTTTAATAAATGGTGATCTGCTTTATTAATTGGCAGAAAGACCGATAGGTCGATAGCCTTTTATTAGTAATAATGTTTACTACTACTACTACTACTACTTTATTAATTAATATAATAATTAATATTAATATATTATTATAATAATTTATAATCCATTAAGTCAGATTTTTAGGACATTCTTGCAATTGGAGTTTCTGGCTTAAAAAAAACCCGTCGTACTGTGCAAAAAGCAACAAAAAAATCAAATCGACACATACTAGACAAAATCACGTTTCAAAATTTTATAAAAAAATGTATATTCTCGCTTAGTTTAACAAGACTTTCATAGAAACTGTAATCAATAAATTTGGAAAATAATTGAAAAACCTTTGTTTATTTGATTTTATATTTTCCATGTGTTTTCGTTTGGATTTATGGGTAGATTCTTAAGCATATTTTGCCAGTTTACTTATATGCCTTTGATAGACTTACAGTATTTGAAAACAAAACAAGTAAATTCAATGACCCTAATTTGAATAATTTCCGTGGACGCCCATGACCGTTTGTAGACACTCATCGGCGTTTCATGAAGTCAATATGGAAGAGCTTTTAAAAATAAAAGCCTCGTAAACGTTTACTTAACGAAATCGAGTTTTAAAAGTCCGGCTATTGGATTTTGAACTGGTACTGCCGCATTTTTTATCCTTTTCTGATGTTTTGTATAACGAGGACGCACAGGTTTGGCTGTAAATGAAAACAGTTAGGGACGAGAACCGCTAACTACATCACGCCACTTTTCAGTTCGATATTTCGCGAACTATCGAGTGATATGTAGTGAATGTAATATTTATTGTCTACACAGCAAATTGTGTTATATCAGCTCATCAAAAGTTGTGAGGACTGCAACACTTACAGCCAGTGGCGGTACTAGTGTGGTAGTTATATTTGTGTGGTTGAATTAATAACTACTCAGATAGTCAGACATAGTCAGATTGGATTACATTTTATAACTGCAATGTATATTGTTAGGTCTTTAGTGGTCATATAAGGTGAAATTTTTTGCCAATTTTTCGAAAGAAATTGGTTGAATTATGATACGCTGAGCTTTGAATGAAAGGCAATCGTTTACAGTAAAATCCTTTAAAGTTTTATACTCAAATGCGACTTTAACTCAGAAATATTAATATACATATTTATGTTTCACCTACATATTATTGATCCATAATACCTAAGAAATGAAACAAACGGGGTGAAATTTGAAAACTTCCCACCCTTGATATCTTTCTTGCAGTTGGAAATATGAAAAATCCGAAATACGTCACTTTTATTTGAAAGGGGGACACTTTAAATAAATATTTTTAAACTTCTTGTTTCAACCCCCTAGGAGGGGTGGATGTCACCCTTAGAATCCTAAATGGGAATGGAGGTCAAGAGGCATATCGTTTTAAAGGGCCTTCAATTCTCTTTTCAGTGGTATCCTACCTTGTTGCGTTTTGTCTAGATGTTTCCAGGTTAGTGCTTACTCAAAAATTATTGCATTGTATCTCCTTACAGTACAAATAATTAGAAGAGTAGGTGACATCGTTAAAATCGTTGAATAACAGAAAGAAAATCTAGTTTAAACAATTTATATCTCATTTATTGTATTATGTTGAATTGAATAATTCTTCAAAAAAATTCTGAACTCATACTCCTAATCATAGGATGCTCTCGACTTTATAGGCAGCAAATTTTCTGTAGCTTTTGCTGCGTTTTCTCTTATATTTTGCGGGATTTCTTCCATTTTTTGCGATGAATTACTGCTAATTGGCAGTAACATCAAAGTCACTTCGGATAAAAATCACAAATCATTAAATTATTTCATACAGGTATAGGTATACCTTTTTTTAAATCCTATTAACTATAAATAATTGAGGAAAAACCATTACGTGAAACATAAAGCATTGTATGCACCACAGGCGTTACGGAGACAATAATGTCCATCAGGCCGAAATCTATCCCTCGGGCTAGTTCGACCTTCAGAGTATTATACAATCCATAACACCCTTGGTACATAAATAGCTATTAACATAGATGCGCTTTTCGATCATTATCCGCCAACTTTTTGAACTCAATTATAAAGTATTTCCTGTTTTGCTATTTATTAACAAATTTTTCTAAAAATAGAAAAACGAGATCTTGATCGCGGAAACGTGCTATTTTCATGTCTCTAGGAAGTAAAAGTTATTTTCACTCTTTCTGTTATATAGATGTTAAACATATTAATCATAAAATGTAAGCAGTCAAAGTTCCATACGTTTATTTAATAACATGTTTTTTAAAATTCAATTTAACATGCATGTACAGGATGTTAAGAAAATCATAAAATTGTTGGTTTTGTTTCTCGTTTACAACATTCAGCCGGCGAATGGGCCAATAGGGGTTATAGGTTTTTTAAGTCACGCCTTTTTTCCTTAGAACGTGTTTTGCTCCGAAGGTCTGATCTCCTCTGGTCCAATTTCCATATACTGTTTTGTTCATTTTTTCCGTATTTCAATTCTGATATTTGCTTTAAAAACTATGCGTGTATTCCATCATTAGCATTGATAATTACGTATTAAAGAATTAATGATTAAAATTTATTTAAATTAAATAAGAAAACATTTGCCATTAAGTACTTAACAAGCGTATTTGAATAACAATTTTGAGCAACTTTTTTGATTACTTTTATGTTAATTTTTATTTAATATTTTGATAATAAAGCGACAATTTGATAGCAGAGAAAGGAATTAAACAAAGGGTTGCTACTGCTCTTGATCTACAAGAAAAAAAACTATTTTGCATATTAGCCCGGTATTATCTAAAACAATTAAAAGTGTAAATTAATGCAAACAAACGAATCAGGCATATTAAAATGAGAGCCGTGAAAAAGATTAACTGTTCCGTAATCCCTTTATCGATATTCCAATATACAGAGTGATTCAGGTTGTCTTGATCTTCAGGAATAAATTAGTAGTAGTAGTAGTAGTAAACATCTTTATTTCTAAGAAAAGGCTATCGACCTATCGGTCTTTCTGCCCTGGGTTGATTACAAAGTTTTGTGTGGAAACTTAATAACTAATAACTAATATAATTAACAAACATTTACACAAGCTATGTCTGGAGATGCTCCAATAGGGTTGAGGTTGGGAAGAGGAAACGCGTTTGTCTGGTCGGTCTTGTTAAACAGAGGAGGTCCAAGAAGGTGAGATTGTGAGGGTTGTGTTTCCATCTTGATTGCAAGACGAGTAGTCTTTCCGATATCCTTGTCCAATTTGTGCGTTTGTAGAGTAGTCATTCGTAGAGTAGTCACATTGTCTCCAATTTCATTAAATCTCTCAGGAACATGGTAAAATGTAAAAAAAACCAATGGACAAAAAAGTTTCAATTGAGTCAGCGAGTATATCTGTTGAGGTGTTTTGTGTTCAAACGTTTTTTTAGTTCAAGGTTCTCTATCTCCGAAACTATGCGGTCCAAGGAAACATTTTCTACCATGAAGATACATTATTACAGTCTCGGGAAGATATAGTCTCCTTCTCCTTTCAATCTCTATCTCCTTGTTACCCTTTCCCATCTCTATTTGTTGTCCCAGATATATATATATTATTGAACAATTTCCAATATGTGCCCGTTGACTGTTATTTGTACTTCGTCTTGGCTCATTATCTTTTTTTTTGTTTTATTCATTTTTAGACCGATTTTTAAAGATTCTCTGTCTAGTTCGGAAAACATTTTTTCAAGGTCCGCTGTGTTGTCGGCGAAGTGTGATATTTTGGTTCCACTTTGTTCAGGCCCATAATTCCAAATTCAAGTTTTTTGAAAATTCCTTCCAGAGCTAAGGTAAAGAGTTTTGGGGATATTGTATATCCTTGTCTGCTACCTCTTTTGATTTCAATGTTGTCTGTTTCTTTGTGTAGCCTGATTTTTGCATTTGCTTTTTGATATATATTTTTAAGAAGGTTCTTGTACCGATGGTTTATTCGCGCTTTGTCTAGTCCTTCAAATATTGCCCAATGTTCTACGGAGTCCAATGCCTCCTCGTAGTCCACGAATGCCATGTGTATTGGAAAGTTATATTCGGAGATGTATGTCAATATATTTGAAATAAACTTTTACAGATGTTTGAAACAATTTTGGAGTAATTTGATGAATGTAATTTGGCTACCGTATTGAATATAATAAGCTGAAATGCTAAAACGTTTTTTAATTACTAGAATGTTTTAATAATGAGCTCTTTCTTAATTTTATATGTAGCTTTTTATTATTATTAATTGAATTAAATAATAATGATTAAATCTGATTAAATAGAGAGTTATTGGACGGTCAACAAGGGGATGCAGTAATAGTTTGTAGTATTTTGACTCATACGCCGGCGCAATTGAGTCTAAAAATAAGGGACCCCTTAATAAGGATACTGTTCTGTGCTAATTGTGCAGTGATACTGCACGTTTTATTTCTACCTTAAACTGGCACTTGACATTTCTAACCTCTGTGTCTAACGACCGCGAAACATAACCCGGTTTCAGATACACGTGTTTTTCAATTGAGAATTTTTTTGAATGAGAAATGCTCAAACAGCATCAAAAATTCAATAAAAAAGGTAAATAATACAAAGGCAACAACGTTAAATTCTGTAAGGTTAGGCACAGAGGCTGGTTAAAGGTTAGAGTCTTTTAATACTGAAAGCAGTGAACTAGACATTCCAATAACTATCATTTCGTTAACGAAATAAAGCTAATGCAGTATTAAAATAAGGATTAACCTTATTACTGCATTACACTATTTATAATTTTCAATAACTCTCTAATAATGACTTTAAATTTCTTAAACTCAATTTGTATCAAATTGCACCTAATGCCATTTGAAAACCCACCGTTTTAAGGTCTGAATAAGGCAGGCTTTAGAAGTTGGAACTGGAATGGATTTTATCTCAATTAATTATCAAATATTATTACTTAAGATTATATTTTCAGGATCAAAAACATATTTTTATATACTCTTTATGCCTTATACTTTTAAAGAAATTTGATATTTGCAGCTTTGGGAAATAAACTATAATTTAGCGCCTTTTAAATGGACATTCTGACTGAAATCATGGACTGAAATATTTTAAAGAACATTCTAATATGTATTGTAACATATATTTGGTACGTAGGCTTCCAAGTTATCGAAAAAATCAAACGTTAAATAAACCTATTAAAAAATTATATTAGTTGCCTTCTTAAAGATTTAATCCAAAAAAATTATTGCTGTTTTCGATGAAATTATTATTATTTGATAACATTGAAAGCGGATCGTTGCTTTCCTGCTACTGCATACATTAACATCCTTGGTAGGAATTATGTGATACCGGTTATCGTTGTTTTTCTTATTAAGTGAATGTTATGCATATTATGTACATCACGCAGTTACTGCTAACATTTTGAGGTGAAATTGATCAAAGAACTTTTATGATTCCCAGTAACAAAACATTTTCTTTATGTGCATTCGAATAATTTTATATAATTTGTCCGTCAGCAATAGCACAAAATTATTTTTTATGTAAATCATCGGTAACTTATTTTAATTCCCCTGGAACTTTGAACTTTTGCAAAATTGAAAACGATCAAAAATAGCCAGGTATGTGTATGTAGCCAAACTATATGTTTGTAGGAAGTTTAATACAGAGAGAAACAGGAAATAATTTGGAGAGTCCTCTCGCGCTACTTGATAGTTGAATGTTATTATAGGAAATTCGAAAAAATTGATAGGAAAATTGATATGATTGATTATCTTCTTAGTCTTAAATTATGACAGCAAATTGGCAATTTCATCAAACGTACAAAGTATTATGAAGGTCAATACATTTATCCAGTTCATTCGTAGGAACCTTACAAGGTGCTCCAAAGTCAAGGCACTGGGATTACTCATCAATAAAGATGAACTAATGGTCACAATTTTTCGGAAAACTTATTTTACCATAAAACTTCAGTAAATATATCTTTAATATCCAATCAAAAATTTAAATAAGCTGTTAAATTCGCTTTAACTTAATGTACAGTGAATGGTTGTAGTCGCAGTACAGTGAATTATACAACAATGTTCAATCATTAAGCAGCCTCGACTGAAAATAACCATTCATTGACCGAGTCCATAACCTAGACCTCTAAAATTGTGAAAACATTTTTGGCCTAGTTTACAGTTTGTTGCTATTAGACGATATGTGGATACGTGCTGTAGTCCAGTTCTACAGGGCGATGCGCAGTTGATTGGTTTTATTATTTATTTGGAGGCAGACTTAGCGTGTGTGCCTCCAAAGCGAAATGATACATTTTCGATTCATAGATATAAAAAATTGAAAACTTGGAATAATGGCAACAATAAAAGAAGACAACAGTGAACTGGAAAAAAGTGATTGCCAGGAAGCGTTTATCGAAAAATTGAAAAACAGCGAACTGGAACTGTCGTGGAGACATTCTTTGAAACAAGTGAGTACCTTATTTGGCTATTTAACTGTAATTAACATTGACTCATATATATTTTATTATATGATCCATATCGCGGTTTCTACTATTGAAGTTACGGGTTCGATAATGGATTGAGGATTAATTTTTATCGCATGTGAGAGCTACTAAATTTACTAGATTGATAAGAATTGAACAAACATGATGTATGTGACGCATCTGAACCAAGCGTGAAATAAATTTCTAACTTATTAATATTATTAACATTAATATTATGTATTCGAGTTATTGCTTATAAACGAAAACCTTACGCTGTGAATGAAAATATATTTGCGTCTTGATGTAACTTCTATTTATTTCAACAAATTTTCCTGGGTTTCAGTCAATTTTATTGTTTATTACTTAAAATGTTACAAATACGTTTTGGTGTCAGGTGTACAGTCAGGAAAATATACACAACAATGTAACTTCTATACCATTCCCGATGCCCATTTTCCGGAGGTCCGATGTTATATTATCACGCCACCTTAATCTCGGTCTTCCAAGTTGTCGTCTTCCTTCTGGTGCTCTGTCCCATATTAAGCGGACCATTCTATTCTCTGGCTGTCTTCATACGTGCCCTGTCAATCTCAGCCTTTGTGCCTTTATGAGGTTAATTCGTTCTGGTTGATTGTATATTTGTTTTACTTCTGTATTTGTTTTGATTCGGTAGCTTTGCGTATCCGGGTTCTTGGTGGGTCCGAAAATTTCCCTCAGCACTTTTCTCTCGAATCTTCGAATGAGTTCCTCATTTCGCACCGTAAGAGTCCATGTTTCGCAGCCGTTCATTACCACGGGTCTTATCATGGTCTGGTACGTTTTGATTTTCGTTCTCCTAGTCACGTATTTGGACTCGAGTATATCCTTTAGGGCGTATAAGCACCTGTTGGCTGCCTTTAGGCGTCCTCTGATTTCTTTACTCATGTCGCTGTCGAATGTGATAGTTGACCGTAAGTATTTGAATGGTTTTACGTTTTCAAAGTTGTATGTGTCCATGGTCACATTTTGTCCTACCCTAGCTCAGCCTGGTCTTGAGACATGCATGTATTTTTTTATAAGCCCCATATATGCCCCTTCTTCTTAGAAGAAGAAATACTATTAACAGTTATAACAATATCAGAGCCGGCAATATCTTTGGAATATTTATCACTTAATTTTTTGACTCAAATTCGCCCACCTCCCAATCGTTTCTGCTGCTCATTTTCTCCGTATTTATCGATTTAGTGCATCATGTTTGATTTCAGTTAGCTGTTAAATTACTTTTTTCTTTACTGCAATAATTTTATTATCATTGATTACATACGAATTTCTTGTAATTTCTTAATGGTTTAACTTAATTTTTGTTCAAGTCAAAACTTGTCAAATCATAGTTGCAATATTTTAAATAGATTCCTTTATAAGTTATGTAAGTCACACGATATTTTAACAAAGTTTTCAAGGAACAAATAAGCCCTGGATGTTAGAGTTCTGCTCAATGAAAGTTTTGCATTTTGTACAAAATTTACGTCAATAACTAACTTTTAGTGCAAAAACAATATAGTGAACATGTTTCTGTTTTGTGTCATGTTTCACTTCTTTTGTTCAATGTCAGTACTATTGTTACTATTGTTTACTTCTGTTCTGTTCAATGTCAGTACTATTGTTACTTTCTAGTGAGATCTTCTTTTCGAAAGTTTATAAAATTACTTTAATGTATAATAATATAATGGGGTGTACAATTAAAAGGAAAAGAAAGGAGAAAAAGGCATAAGGAGAAATTTGAAAATGGAACAGGATACGGGAGATATTAGCCAGCAAGCGATTCAAAATATTTTCAAGATCGCCAACTTAGTTGGCATGAACTTGCTTATTTTAAATGGAACACCCTCCATATTATTACATTTTTGGATTCTACTCCAAATTCTAAACATATTTTATTTATAATATCCTATACCTAAGTATAATCGTTTTTGATATATTTCAAATTTTATGTCAAAAATTACAGTTGCAGGCACTTGAATAATAATTATTTTTTTATAAGGAAATATGGGTTATTAAATTTTAGTTGCATTCCTTGATGAAACGAGCTGACTTTAATAGACGTTTGATAAGACTTTGATAACTATTGAGCCAAAGTGTTAAAAAAAATTGTTTCAAAATTAAATTGAAAAATCGACCGGAAATCAATTTTTTGCAAATGCTAAGCTCCAATTTTGATAACTGTATTTTATTTAGCATTTAAAACAGGGGTAAGTTTGTGTAAGGTCGTCTACTCCAAAGTGTTTAGTTTTCGAAATATTGTCAATTTAATGTTTTCATATGGCTATTTTGCTGCGTATTTTAAATGCAGTCACTCTTCGTTAACTTACTGGGAAGTAAGAGTTTTTATTTTTATTTAAAATTAAATTGACAATATTTCGAAAACTAACCCTTATTTTTAATACTAAATGAGATTATGAGAATAGGAGAAAAAAAGAGAAATTTTGAAAATAGGGGGTAAAAAAACGAAAAATGATTTTGAGCGGTTTTTTTAAATCCTTTGTTTTAATCGTTATCAAAATTTTATCAATATTTTCTTAACAGTTATGTATTCAAGTGCCTGCAACAGTTATTTTTGACATAAAATTTCTAATATATTAAAACCTGTTGGACTTAGGTATAGGATTTTATACAGGAAATATATTTAGAATTTGAAGTAGAATTCAAAAATGTAATAACATACATGATGTCCATGTAAAATAAACAAGTTGATACTTACTTCTGGTATAAGCGGAAGTGTGGGCATCTTGGAAATATTTTAGATCTATTGCTGCAATTTTTAAATTTTTCTTAATACAGTTTGCCGCTAAGTCTAGATCACGGTGGTTCGCGGTAGGACACCCTGTATAAAATCCGGACAAACCGCAACCTGAATCCCGCAAAAACAGCAGCATAATTTTAGCGAAAATCACAATATAAACTCGGTTAAAACCGTTTCGTAAAAATTGCAAAACTGCACATGCGAGCAGCATAAATGTGGCAAACTAGAAACTACAACCCTGGTTGCCATTTACTACTACCAAATAAATTGCCGTCCGGATCCAGACCGCTGAAATTCCCTAAAAGTCCGATATGTTCTAAAAAAAATCAACGCCATTTAGGGGTTGAAATTTAAAAGAACAACCAAAGATCTGATTACAATCTTGACCTGGACCACAAATCGGACTGGACATTACAAACTGGACGGGAAAAAACTGGAATAGAAGGGCGGATCCAGGCTGCTAAAATTCCCTATTATGAATCTTTCGGCCAAAATACCTATTATATTTAGAGTGTTAAACAGGAAAAACTTACCTTTAGGCTCTTTGGTCTGGATTCTGGACCATTTTTACTTTCGAAGGAAGAAAAAGTGTAATTTACCACAAAAAACATAAATATCGATATCTTTACTTTAAAGATAACCCAAGAAGTATTGACAACTGAAAACTAATATTTTACATTTAATTTGTAATGGCTTCTGCAGAAAACTTGACTGGATGTTGAACAGCTGAGTGGAAAGGATTAAAATTTTGAAAATCTAAACCATCCCTATTGATAATGACATCCTATGACAAGAACTGTTTCATTTAGGGTGAAATTCACAGAAGTACCACACTAAATTTACATTTATAATGAATATTTGATACAGAACCAATCTACTGTCTAAAATCTCATTTGTTAACGTACAATATCTAAATTTAAATTAAATTTACTAAAATAAAGTTTGTAAATTTAATAAATCCATGCCAGAATCCAGAAACTCCCTCCTCGTTCCTCGACGAATAAATATTACATGCAACAATCTCATAAAATACAGGTTTGTTTTAAAATAAAAAGGTTGTACATGGGCAACCAGGGGAAACGAAATGCAAAACTTACCGAAAACTGCAACGTGCCATCTGGAAAAAATGCAAAAACATTCTTTAGTATAACAGAACCTGAGCCAAAAGTTCAATTATTCGAAAGCAGCAGAAGGACTAAGATATAGAGAACCATAAACCTCTAGTAGCTTCTAGAAAAACTGATATGTAGAGATTCTTCTTACCAGCCTTCCGCAAGCTGGCGCCGCATCCTGCCTTTTTTATCCATTAATCCTCAAAAAGTACACTTGAACACACGAAACTTGAACACATAATCAAGATCCATACGCAATTGAAAAATTGCACTAAATCCTACAGTTAATAAATGGGCATGACGATCTACTGCACTTGCTTTAATGGCACCGCACCAACCTTTTCGCAAAAAACTCTAGCGATATTGTCGTTTTTACCGCATTCCAAACGGCACCGAGCTACAGAACCAACGTGATGATATAACCATTTGCTTGATCGTCTTTTGTATATGCCATGGGTTTATTTTGCTGTGCGATTTCAGTTTTTTTGATCATTGACAGTGTTGTCGAAAGCTCCACCTCATACAGTAATATATTCAAATGCAAATTTCATGTTCCAACTCGTTTGGATTACCGCCGTAAACAAACCAACTTTCTCAGCCAAAGATAAACATATCTGATCGTGGGGCGTATTAGACTTTTTTATACTAAATTAAACGATAGCTCTTGAATCAACCCTTTGCACAATTTTGATAAAACTTTTAGGATTTTTGGCTTGATGTTTTGTGTAGAGGCATTTTACATTGCAGATCTACATTCCAACCTTGTGATGATTTGTGAATGCTTCTTTGATCGTACCATTAAGAGCGACGGACTAGTAACTTGACTTTAACGCGATCTCCCTGATAAGTTTTTTGTTCAATTTTTATGAAACTTTGATTTTATGCAGCTTGATATCTTGTGCAAAACAGCCCCAAAGGGCAAGGCCACATTCAAACCAGATCATGATTTGTGAATGTTTTCCTTTGCTGGCAACATTAATTTTCAGTCAGATGCGTCTTTGCTAGATTTTTTAAAACTTTGGACATTTACAGCTTGCCCGATGTTTTATCGAATTTATTCCATTTCTAATCACAACCCTGTATAAAATATCATATTGTACTCACGAGAAAATAAAAATCTATTATTTTACAAAAGTTGTATAGGTGCTTTCACTTAACAGAACCCCCAGGAGTACTGGCAATTTTAAATTTAGCTATTTGTTTTCGATAGTATTTCGTTATTTTAGTTTAACTTTGTTTTGGTTATTTTATTTTGTTTTTGTTAATTTCATGTTGCTCTTGAGTTATTTTACTCTTGAGTGACATTAAGAAAGTAAATTAATTTCTTTTTTTATCTATACTTGAAATACAAATTGATTTTATTATATGTTGCGTTTTTATTATTTGTGATATTACCTTAAAATCCCAATTAAAACAATGTATAAGTAGCCCGTATTTTTATAAAACTGCAATGTTTTTTATTTTAAGTTACATCTCAGAGAAATGTTCTCATATTTTTGTTTAGAAAAAAATAGTGCGTTTAAGGCAATTTTGTTTTATACGAAATTTAATACACTCCGAGCTACAGGGTATCAAAATCTAAATAAAATGTTCGTTTATTTTTAATAGATTCTTAACCAGTTTTGGTTTTGCTATTACAAATCAAAATTTTATATTACTTAGAATGTTGCTTCGAGAGAGCACTAGCTGCAATAGTCCGAAGCCATCTGAAACATCAGAAAATTTTGGGTTTCAAAATATCGCATTTATATCCGCAATTTCTCGTTCTTCGATATTTTCTAATAAAAAAATGTGTTCTTTTTTCAAATCGATCTCTCACCGTTTTCAAGATGTTTCACATTGAAACCTCTAGTGATTTTTGCACTCCGTAACTCAAATTTGATCTCTAAATAAAACAAATAGTCTACTAAAACCAAACTTAACAAACATTAAATAAAATTTATTTTGGCACGTTCAGAACTATTTTAAACTACTTTTTAAACTCAGAAAAGTCTGAACATTATTATTTCCTAATAATTGTTCAACCTGAACTCGTCTGGCCTCGATATATTTATTAACTCTTTTAATAAATAATTGTCGTATTGAAAAATACGTTATTCACGATTGTTGTTTTGGAAGTCTTCTGTGGTATTTAAAAT
Organism: Dendroctonus valens; assembly: GCA_024550625.1. Taxonomy (NCBI): domain Eukaryota; kingdom Metazoa; phylum Arthropoda; class Insecta; order Coleoptera; family Curculionidae; genus Dendroctonus; species Dendroctonus valens. The sequence goes on from JAJTJO010000096.1 coordinate 108,309, forward strand.
TTTCTTGTGCGTGCATTAACACAAACCAACTCTGCCTGTATGGTCATTGGATGAACTGAGTAGCTTGATGACTATGCTGCCCGTCCTAGGCCCGGTTAAAGGAGGAAGGTTCCAGGGTCAGGCTAGCACCCTACTCTGGGTAAAAGAAACCAAAAGCTCACAGAAACGGACACTTGCCTCGGAACAGGACTGATCTAACCACGACGACCCACGCGAGCAAACGGACAACGAATTGGAGAAAGAAAAATCTGCTGCGTGTTGCTACTTGGAATGTGAGATCATACAATAACAAAGACCAAGAAATCCTAAAAGAACAAACAGATAACAAGATCGATATATGCGCCCTACAGGAAACAAAGATGAAAGGAAGAGGCCAAAAGAAATACGCAGAATATATTGTAGTCTACAGCGGAGTTGAGAAGAACGAAAGAGCAAGAGAGGGTGTTGCGGTGGCAACCAGCACGAAATACCAAAATTGCATAAAGGATGCATCTACATCAGCCCGCGAATTATAGCTGTAACACTAAGATCAGACGACCAAACAATAAATGTCTTATCAATATATGTACCAGAAGACAACAGGCCGCAACTTCTGAGAGACTCGTTTTTCGATCAACTCCAAACCACATTTGACTCACTACCAAGTGACGAACCCATGATAGTGCTTGGGGACTTTAATGCACGAGTTGGAAACGGAACAGTCCCAGCAATTAAACAAAGGTTCAATGAGAATGTGCTGAATGATAACGGGGAACTAATGATAGACCTATGGACTTACAATGAATTGCGTATCAATAATACGTTTTTCGACCTAAAACCCCAGTAGAAATTTACATTTGCAAATAACAGAGGCCACACATCGACAATCGATTACATTGTGACTTATAGACAATTTCACCCAACTCAAATACTCGAAATCAGAACGCTCAATTCGGCAAATATAGGAAGCGATCATAACCTTTTACTCGGAAGAATTAGATTCAAAATCCGAATACCAAAACAATCAAGACCGGTGATAACAACACAGAAACTGAATATTGAGCGGCTATTGGACCCTACGATAAACTACCTATACTAAAATAGATTACAACAAAAAATTGAAGAAAACCCGATTTCAAATACTAACGACATCAATCTAGCTTGGGAAAGAATCAAGAATAATATCAAGAATTCAGCAAGGGAGGCACTTGGAGAACGAACCATAAAAGTGAACCAAGTAATCAACCACAAGACACCATGGTTCCGCCCAGAAATCAATGAACGGTGCAAAGAAAAAAGAAAATCCTACCTAAAACATTGTACTCTACGAACGCCAGAATCATATAACGGATATAAGCAAGTTAGGAACAAAACTAAAGATCACTCGGAAATGTTCTTCAAACGCCTGGAAGGTGATTTCTACGAGCTTCAAAAGCAGATATGGCGATTCATAAGATCACAGAGAAAGGAGGTAAATGAACTGCTAGAACCAATCCATATAAAAAAGGAAGAGTGGATCAGATATTTAACCGATCTGTGTAAAACGACAAACACAGCAGATGAGCCTACCACACCAGAAATAACTATTAAGGAAAATGCCACGATCAATACATCCGACGTAGAAAACGCTCTACAGAAACTAAGAAATAGAAAAAGCGCCGGACAAGACGGTATACAAAGCGAATTGCTCAAATACGGTGGGCAAAGACTAACAGAAGAATTAACAACTTTAATACAGACAATTATATATCAACACAAAATCCCAGATGAATGGCTGACCAGCACTACTGTGCTAATGTTCAAAAAAGGGAACAAGAGGATCAAATTATAGAGGAATACATCTTTTAAGCACTGCTCTAAAACTAACAACTAAAGTAATTAAAGACGAACAACAGGGATTCAGATCGGGAAGATCTTGCACAGACGCCGTGTTCGTATTAAGACAAATAGTGGAGAAATCGATTGAATACAACAAGCCAGCGTTTATATGTTTTGTTGATCTAACTAGAGCATTTGACCGTGTTCAGCTAAAAGACGTCCTGCATCTCCTTTACTGCTCATCGCAAATCGAGGCAAATCCCACACAATCTCATTAAAACCATAGAGAACATATATGCAATCAATAAAATACGTTCACGAATTGAAGGAGACCTCACAGAACCAATATCAGCGGGTAGCGGTGTTCGCCAGGAAGACTCCCTGAGACCTACCCTTTTCAATTTAATAATGGAAGAAATTGTTCGAAGTGTTCGAGGGCTAAAGGGATACAAAATGGAGGATGCAGAAATCAAAATAGTGTGTTATGCTGACGGTGCCGCTCTCATTGCAGGACACTGATGATGACTTACAAAGGTTATTACACTTATTCAACCTGACAGTAATCGAGCAGAAAATTAAATTTAACTACCTTGGCATAGAACTTTCCTGCTTTGGCGATATTGAGGCAGAGGTAAGAGATCAAACAACAGAAGCAATTAGAATAGCTGGTTGCCTCAATATAATATGATGCAATAAGAGTATGGGAACGGACACTAAATCGAGGATCTACAAAACCGTCGTGAGGCCGGTGATGACATATACTGCAGAAACCAGGCCAGAAACAGCGAAAACCACAAGACTCCTAGAGACAGCTGAGAGGAAAATACTCCGTAGAATCACCGGAAAGACACTGCTGGATAGAGAGAGATGCGAGAATATCAGAACAGCCTGTAATGTGAAGAACATCAATGAATGGGTAACAAACAGGAAGAAGGAATGGAATGAGCACATAGGCTTTTGAGAATCGGTCGCGACAAGTCCTCATTGGGACGAAGAAACGTAGGCCGCCAAAGGACACGATGGAGCGACACCCTCACGCAAGTGGACGATAATTGAACAGGCGATTCGCCTAAAATAAAAAATGCAGAAGAAAAAGATTAACAGAAACCATATCGCGCATATCTTCATTCGAAAATAAGTTATGTCGGTCATTTTCAATAAAATAATGAATATTGGAATTTTAAATATTTCGTTTTGCGCTGAACTGACAGTAAAGGAAATTTTGTCCATGACCCATTTTAAAAATGTAAATTTACGACAATAATAGGGATCTAATTTGAGTTGGTTCAAAAAAACTTCTAAATTGTTCATTGTGAAATATCTCTAAGTACACATTTTTTATTTAAGAAATATAGGAGAACGAGGTATTGTCAATAACATAGCGATAATTGAAAATTTCGGATAAGAAAAACTTGCCTAAAATGCGATATTTTTGCGTAAACAATGTCTCTGCATTTTGTCACATCAGTTGAGGACCATCCTGTAGACTTGTTATACGAAATTTGCTAATTATTTGTTCGATTTTATATTATAATTAGACAGCCATTGTTCGGACATCTCCGGTTAAATTAGCTATGAAATTGATGGCGAAATGTGAGGAGTAACACCTGTTCTATACAGTCCAACAATAGCTTCCATCTATCGCTTCTTAGATATTTCCAGTCCTGAAAGTCCTTTAAAAATCGATTTTGAACCAGTCATTTGTATGTGGATGGAAACATGTAGCAAATTCCGTACTATATATTACGATTTTCTGAATCCGCCATTTCACCTGAAGCAATTTTCCATAAATGTTTAACATATTATATCTGTACTTACCGCTGGATATACTTCAATACTTCTGAAAAATTTTCAGACGGTTCCTTCTGCTTTAAATATATATTATATAGCATAGCAGAAAGTGCCCAGGTATAAAAAATAATTTTTCTGTTATTTCAGATTTTTGCAGCATGCGTAGCTCATTCCCTTGTCATCCATGCTGGAATAAATATGGCATTCAGTGCTGTTTTTCTACCACAGCTCCAAGAAAGTGACAGCACAATTAATATTAACATTGATCAAGCGTCCTGGATAGGTAATTAATAACTCACGCTCATTATTTAAAATTATAAAATTATTATTCTAAACTAGAAGAAAGTTTTCCATTATATTCTGTTCGATGAACAAACAGCAATAGCATACATGTTTCAAATTTATTTTGCATATTATATGACGTGATTTCAATGTGCTCATGTACCTTTTGATATCCTATACAATTAAACATAAAACGGTGAAATATGACCCCATGAGAATGTTACATATTCATATATTATATGCCAGTTATTAATACAATATTAATTAATCAAATATGAAACAACCAACTCGGTTGCTTCCAGATTACATTATACTCATTATTACTGTTTTTTGGGCATAATTCAAATTAAATTAAAACGACCTGCTATTTATTTGCTTTAGCAAGTCTGGTAACAGCATCTTTGCCTCTGGGAGCATTAACTATAGGGCCATTAATGGATAGATTTGGTCGGAAAAAAATGTGCATGCTAACAGCATTGCCTTTTGCTATTTCCTGGATGTTGCTCAATTTTGCTACCAATATTTGGTATATTTACGCTGCAAGAATTATTGCTGGATTTGGAGGTGGTAGGTTGATCAACTTCTATATTCTAATACAGTTGTATCAGTTGCATTGCTGAATTACCATAAGAACCTACGTGAAAATTATTTAAATAAAAGCAATCAATTCTCTTAAAACCCTTTTCAACAGCTTCAATCTTAGATATAATAGACATAATTGCTTAAAAGCACGAGATTTGAAGAGTCTTTCTTGCAGTCCATTTTTTTAATTTCAGTTGTGCAGTATTTTTAAATTTTAAAATAAATTATCTGTAATTAATGTACATTTTTCTCTTTTATGCATATAAATGTGAAATTGATGTTGAAGCTGGTAAGCAACATTGGAGCTGATTTTTTGTAAAACATTTCAGGCCTCAGCACAGTAGCACTAGTTTATGTGAGTGAAATTTCCCATCCTAAATACAGGCCGATGCTCCTTACTTTTAACAGTGTATTTGTAACTTCAGGAATTCTCATAACATGTATTTTTGGTAAGTACTTAGTAAGTTTCGCCGAAAAATCTGTTGAACAAATAAAACTAAATTTATTGGGCCAAATTCGAACATAAAACTAGCCAAAAGAATCTTAGAAGATGCGTGTTGATGAACAATTTATAATTCGGTTCAGTTTGTTATTTAATCATATGTATATTGTTGCAGGTTTTGGACTTCATTGGACAATCATGGTCAAAATATTCTTTGTCTTTATAACTATATCGTTTGTGGGACTAATGTTTATACCAGAAAGCCCCTATTGGTTATTAGTGTTCAAAAATGACAAAATAGAATGTTCTAAATCTATGCAATGGCTCTACAAAGATAACATGGTATGAAAATGCTATACATTAGCCCGTGCTTATCTGCACAGACATTCAATGACACTTTTAGATCTTTGAAGAACAATATCATCGGATTATCGAATCGACTGATACTAAACCCGATGAGGACTGCAAGAAATCTAAGCTGACGCAATTGAATGAAGTTCTGAAACTTTACAGAAAGCCAATTGTATGGAAGCCCATGCTTATTTTGTTGCTACTGTTTGCATTTCAGCAACTTTCATCCGCCTATGTCATCATATTCTATGCTGTGAACATTTTCAGGAGAATTGGGGGTAGCTTCAGACATATTGGTCTCATAGATGAGTTTGTAGCTTTGATTTTACTTGGCAGCATCCGTTTCGTTATGGCAATAGTTCTAGCTTTAATATCTAAGAAAATTGGTCGTAGGTACTTGATGTTTGCTTCTGCGATTGGAATGATTTCTTCGAGCTTTTCGTTGGGGTTGTACATGTACTTTACTCGAACACCATCAGAAAATCGTAACGAGATGAGTTTATTTTCAAATACCACAGTTCAGGAAAATCTACATTTAGAGGTTGAACCAGATGGAACCATAGCAGTCATTTTGGTGCTTTGCTACATTTGCTTCAGTTCGTTTGGATGGCTGGTTATTCCATGGACTTTGATTGGAGAATTACTTCCTGTTAAGGTCAGGGGCATACTTGGAGGCGTAATGGTGTCAGTAGCTTACTTACTGATGTTTTTAATTGTAAAAAGTGCTCCATTTTTAATGGAAAGAGTTAACTTGGAGTATATTTTTATCGGTTTAGGTGTAGTAAATGTGTGTGGTTTATTGTTTGTTTATATGTTTTTACCTGAAACTTTGGGAAAAACATTTTCTGATATCGAGAAGTATTTTGAAGGAAGCAAAGACTTTGTTTAACATGCTCATTATTTATCGAATTTATTTTTTATATTTAATGGCAACTGACGTGACAATGTTTTATTTAAAATTATATATTATTTCTGTATTTTTATAGCACTTTATGTTTATGTAAGCTTTTAAAACAAATGTGGCCATATGGAAATGGAATATGGAAATAACAAAAGCTTGTATTTATTTTCATGATACTTTCAATAAAACACACTTTTCTGGTAAAATTGTCAATTTATTTCTTATCCTTCAAACTCCCAATCATCTCCTGGCACGTTCACTCCTTTCCAGATTCTCTTGCGGTTTGCTATCTTCGAATTCTTGGAAACTAATTTTCCATTTATGAAATTAGAAATACGAAACGATGAAAATGGGAAATTTGACTTAGAGAACTAGCTTTACTACTTTACAATAACTTTTCTTTTAACTTCAATTTTTTCCGTTAATTTAAGAAAACTTCTCTGTTTGCATCCAATATTACTTATTTTGGCGATTTTATATATGCATGTATAATTAATACATATTTATTTGTGATCCAAACTATGTTGATATATTTCAACGGGTTTACCAACTGTTGTCGAAGTGCAAACTATTCGATAATTAGGTTTCTCTTTGCTCTATTGATTTCGGAAATCTAACTATATGAGATTATTCCTGGTTTCCAAGTTGAGCTTATGGCCCAGTTAATTAACAGAACTTATTGATGGGGCTTAAGAATGACCGAAAGCCGGATGTGCTTAATACTATCGGAAAACTGATTATTGGATTAATAATCTTTATATTTGAGGCTTTTATTGAAGCATGTTTTTCAACACAGTTTACACACGAACAATAATTACATATTTAATTGCCTAAACTGAGGAAGTTATTTCAAGTCTGAAAACCAAACTAATCATTTGCGTTCGTTGTGAGTGGGATGCAGGGAGACATCTGGAATTGATAAATTTATGTTCCTAATTTGCAAGTTTGTGGAAAACGCTCTCAGTTCTAGAAATTACACCAGGTGTGCGCGTGTGAGGTGCTAACTTGAGGAATTATTTGTCGAATTAAAGGGATCATCTTCAAGATTCTACTATAATTCTGTGCGACGTGTGCCTAATTCATATTTTTCGAATTCAAATGGTTTAAATATTAATAAATTTACTGTTTGATTTACTATAAATTTATATAAATTAATAAAATTTATATCGTATAAACAGACGAAACATTGGTGATTGCCTGAAAAACTAAAATATTTGCCGACAACTAGTGCGCAAAAAGTGCCTTTATCGGTCATAAATGTTATCTCCGTTATTGGGCATTCTATAAATTTTATTTGTATTGTTTTCAGCAACGCTCGATTATGGCCATTGAAGATGTTATCGACGTGACTTTTTATGCTCTCCATTTCAAATTGTCACTTTATGGCAATTGCCTCGACACAATAAAAGAAAATATCATTTTTATTAAAATATTGGCTGCAGGGTTTTTGCAGGTTTTTCTATTTTCAGAATCCTGATAATCTGTTTTTTTTTAATTTAGGATCGTTAACACAAGTTAGTTTATAGACCAAAGAGAAATAGAGGTATTTTTTAAAAGCAGTGTATTAAAATAATATAGAATGAATACATAATTAATTCTGGAAGCGCATTTATCAGCTTTTATGTTATAAAGGGTGTTCCAATAAGAACGACGGATTTAAATTTTAAATAAAACATATATATTTGTGACATAAGTTTGAAACATTTATTGAAAAATGAAGTACAGATCATGAGGTTATTAATGGAATAAGAAATAAAAAATAAAGAATCGGACAAATGACCGCCTCGGCTTTGCTGGCACAGACGTGCTCTTTGCATGAAATTTTCAAGGACTGTTGCGCATACATTTTGCAGTATTTCAGAGATACAGCGATAAATTTAATCTTTTAAGGCTTCAATCGTTGTTGGTTTGTTCACAAAAACTTGTGACTTTAAAAAACCCTAAAGAAAGAAGTCCAAAGGCGTTAAATCGCATGATCATGCACAAAGACTTCTCAAGGCTGTCTCAATGACACAAAGCCTTCTCCACAATAAATTTAATGGACCTCCAAACTCTAAGGGGCCACGCTCAACTTGTTTCGGGCACATATGTACCCATCATCAGGAGCTTAAGCTATAAGAAACGCGCTGCCTGTCTTTCTAAACAGGGGAGACAGCAAAACCCATATTGAAATTAATCAAGACGCGAACCACAACTTATGTTAAATGACAGTGAAAAAAATTATTTTGGAGAAAAACCTTAGTTACAGGCGGAGCTTACTAGTAGGAGTACTTAGTAGCTTACTCCTACTAGTAAGCTCAGAAACGTGCTCAAAGTTACTCCTTCAAAGTTTTGGGGGGTAACCCCGGCCTTCGCTTTGTTTGATTATGTTAGTTTGTGTTTTGAAATATTTGTTTTGTTAGTTTGTAATTAAGGTTTTTCTCCAAAATAAGACTTTTAACTTTCTTTTAACATAAGTTGTGGTTCGCGCCTTGATTAATTAATTTCAATATGGGTTTTGCTGCCTGCTCTGTTTAGAAAGACAGACAGAGCGTTTCTTATAGCTTAAGCTCCTGATGATGGGTACATATGTGCCCGAAACAAGTTGAGCGTGGCCTCTTAGAGTTTGGAGGTCCATTAAATTTATTGTGGAGAAGGCTTTGTGTCATTTATCCTCACTCGTATACATACGCCTCCACTGAGAGCATGGACTACTACTTCACTTTATAAATAAATGTTTCTTCTTGTAAATACATTTTTCTTATTCAAAAACACTTAACAAAAAAAACTGAGGTGGTTTTTTTGGGAGCTGGAACGGATTAATGGCATTACAATTAATTTCAATGGGGAAAATTGCTTTGAGATAAGAGCAATTTGAAATACGAGCAAGGTTACGGCACGAATTAAACTCGTATGTCGAAGTACCACTGTATTAATAAATTTCCATTCTATCGATCAAAGTTTAAAACTTTGAATTTTCATAACAGATTGTCAATTAACTGTAAAAGTATGTTCACATAATTATGCCTAGCTCTGTTTAATTTTTATCTTAATTTAAACACTCAACAAAAAACTCTCAAAAAACGTTAGATAATTTCTCATCATCTTACAGCGCTTTTTTAAACAGTGTTTAAATGTAAATATTGAAATGTATTCAATCACCCTTGACCCTACTTACTGCCTCTTCAAATAATTGATCTAAAACCCTTAAACCCTGTACCCGAGTGCTTAATCGTGATATTTCTTGTCGGGTTGAAGTCAACTTAATGGTCAGATCCAGATGGCCCCAAACGCAAACAGGAATGTTATCTCAGGACAGTTAATGCAGTGGAAAATTGAATTCTTTCAGGATTTAAACAAAAGAGCCCCGATCAATTTTGAGGGACATTGTAACAATTGATGAGGGATTACCACAGCCTATAGCCAGATGCATGGGATATTTATCAAGGATAATGTTTGAACTAGGTTTTAGTAAATTGATTTAAATGGAAAAAGTTCTTCTTCATCAGTCATTGTTTGAGAAGTTGTTGCTAAATTATCTGTTACACTGACTTAAAATTGAATTGAATTTGAAAATTGTCATACCTGAATGAATTAATGCGTACATATCTTATTTTATTAAAGTCGCTCACTATTGAGGAACCACATAACATTTATGGTATGTCTGCTTCATTATTTGCTGGTTGGTTGAGAGATTAGAGCATTTGAGGACGAAACAACAGTTCTTTCCATATATAATGCGAGTTTTAGCTTCAAAGTAGTTGGATAGAAAATATGCGAGAGTTACGTTTGATAACGATTCAGAGAAAAGACTAGAAATTTATAATGCAAATAATATGATCTTAAAGTTGAAACCGGAGAACGATTTTAAAACTGTAATCAAAGAACAATCAGTACATTAATAGGCTTGTGACTATTCTATAATTAATTTTTACAATTTAGAAAGCGCTTTTTTAAATTAATTAACAAAGAAATTGAGGTATTTTTTGAAGAGAATTTGCTGAAACATAATAAAACCCAAAATACTTCGGAGTCATCCTGGATAGGACACTTTCCTATAAAAAGCACCTAACAAACGTTGCTACAAAAGTTATCACCAGAAATATCCTGCAGAAATTGTGTGGGGCCACATGGGGATCTTCGGCGACTCCTTTGAGATCTTCAGCCTTGGGATCAACATTGCACATACCAAACTGGTGGATCGCCAACTTAACACTACTATGCGCCTCATATCAGGCATTATCAAATCTACCCCAGTTGACCGGTTGCATGTTTTGAGTCATATACCACCGCCAGACCTCCGAAGGCAAGATGCGCTGTTAAGGGAATATAGAAAAATAGTGCATGACCGCGACCTACCAGCCAACTCTGATATGAATGATCTGCGAATAAACAGACTTCGATCTAGACACCCCGCCTCTGAGGGAAGCTAGTTTACTTTACCCTGAAGATTTCAACATCATCGAAGCCTGGAGAGAGATATGGGAGATAAATGCACCAACCGAAAACCTGATATTACAGTGCAAAACGGAGAAGCCACCGGGTTTTGACCTACTACGAAAGACTTGGTGCACACTAAACCGAATCCGAACGAGCCATGGTATATGCAAAGATTTCCTATTCAAATGGAGGAAAAACCAATCCCCACTGTGTGACTGCAGCGCTGATAGACAAACCGTCAGACACCTTGTGGAAGAGTGCCCACTAAGATCGTACGATAGCGACCCGGCTGATTTCCTGTTTGTGACTAAAAGTACAATAGAATATATAACCACTTAGATGTACGTTTGTGGCCAATGTTTATGACTGTATTCGTTTCCTATATATAAATTTTTATGATTGTATACATGTTTACATATATGTTTTACTTTTTAAATAAATCAATAAACATCTTCTCTTGCTTCGTAAACTAACTTATAGCTAGTCCATGGTCCTCGGTGCGGTGCAGGAACTGGTCATCGCTTTCGGTCCACGTCTTCTTCTTGAACTGTGTCCGCAGGCATAGGTCTGCGGTCACACCGGACCCAGTTTGTGTAAGAAACCCTGACGGTGGGATTCTTGCTTTGCCGGACTTAACGATAAGTTCCTGACGTGGTCCAGCAGGTTTTCTGTGTGCAGGTCTCGCCTCAGTGTGGTGTTTCTGACAAAGTAGGGAGCCTTTGCTGCTATCCTCAGGATCTCGTTTTGCTGCACTGCCAACTTCCGTTTCTGCGTGATGCTGGCCGTGGACCAGGCAGGTGAGCCATAGGTTGGTTAAGTGAGCCACGGCCAGCACCGGGCGTATCAGTTGCTTGTAGGGTCGCTCCTGGGTTTGCCGGAGGAGTTTACCTCTCAGCATTGGATAGAAGGCATGGAGCAGGTACCTCGTTTTGGCAATTGTGGCCGCCATCTGGTCGTGCCATACTAGTTGTCTATTAACGATGAGTCGAAGATATGTGATCTTGGACCTCCATGGAAGGCTTTGTTCTCCGAGTTCTAGTAGGCTTGGAAGCGGTTGTGGATGCCTCTTTCTGGGTAAGAAGACGATGGCTTGTGTCTTCTCACGGCTTAATTCCATCTTCCAATCCCTGCTGCATTTTTGGATCTTGTTGAGATGTCTTTGGGGTTTTGCTTTGATTCCAGGACCAAATCCAGTTGCAGTGCAGTATTGATCCCCAGAACATTTTTCTATATAAAATTCTTCATATAATAAAGTCACCGTAGCTTATTCACTGACTTCCGAAAACTCTGTTAAAAAACTACAAAGCTGCCCTGTGGTTTCCAGAAACGCGACTAATTTAGCTATATGGAAAATAGTTAAAAGATTTTCCGGGGCGGTTGACAAACGACGCAATACAGAAATAAATTAACTTGGAAATGTGAACCTTAAGTATCACTTAAGGAGCAAATTCCTTACGTTGTAGTGATATTTTAAAGTCGTAGAGTGCTCATTTGACAAACAACTGCACTTTCGCAGACTTAAAAGGGTAAATGAAAACGATAAATAACGTCGTGAAAGCAGGACTTCTGTGCTAGTTCTATTTTAGGCTAAATTAGGTTTAGGTTGTGTTGTGTAGGTGAAGTAAGGTATTTCCTTCGTAAATTGTCGCTCCAGCTAGCCTACATTGCAAAATAATAGTTAAGGAGTTTATATGGAAGTTGCTGTAAAGCGGGCGTTAACTCAAATGAGATTTGAAAATTAATTAACTGCTTGCTGCAACCTGAAGCTATGTGAAGACGGAACTAAAATACTTCCAGTATTGAAATACATACAAGTGAAAAGGAATGAAGAATATACTGAGTACCTCCTAACTAAAAATGGAGCAGCTGGGTTAATTTTAAGATCAGCATGAAGAGATAAGATAGGAATAGATAAGGATAAGATAAGAATAGAGGGACATATTGCTAAAAAAGTTTAAGTAGAGCGGAGACAAGCGGTATTAGCCACAAAACGTAAAATGTGCCTGGCCTATATGAATGTTTAACGTTAAAAGGAGCGGATAAAAAATACCTGAAAAACACAAAATCTAAACTTGTTTGAAATTACGTGACTATTAATAATACACTCTATCACTTAGTATAATTATAACATCATAAAACAAAATAAACTAAAACCAATATGTAAAATATTAAAAAGTCGTTATATAAAACACACAAAAAGCGTTAAATAAAACATTCAAGAACTTTTAGACAAAGTATACTAATTAATATATCTAAAGCTCTTAATTACGATATCCAAAATAACAAAAAACCTTTCTTTTATAATGCGTATATAACTGCTATATAAAATCCTCAAATTATTTGGTGCTTATTTCAAGAAGTTTCTGCAAGCGTGGCTGTGACAATTAATAATTTTTGTATATTTTCCTGACTGTACTTTAATTCATTCCAATGTATTCCTGGGTTTCAGTCAATTTTATTGTTTATTATTTAAAATGTTACAAATACGTTTCGGTGTCTTTATCCACCATCATCTGTTTGTGTATATAGTTGCTACCAACTTCACATTTGACTGGTCACTTATTATGGATTATAGACTATTATTTAACATTTTCAATAATAAACAATAAAATTGACTGAAACCCAGGAATACATTGAAACAATTAATAATTCCAAGTCTGCAAATCAGGAGTTTTTTTACCAGTAGTAGTAGTAGTAAACATCTTTATTTCTAAAAAAAGGCTATCGACCTATCGGTCTTTCTGCCCTTGTTTAATACATGCAGTCTTAATCTAAATAAAAAAACAAATATGAAAATTCTCCTATTCTAGGTTAACAATAGTAGTAGTAAACATCTTTATTTCTAAAAAAGGCTATCGACCTATCGGTATTTCTGCCCTTGTTTAATACATGCAGTCTTAATCTAAATAAAAAACAAATATGAAAATTCTCCCATTCTAGGTTAACAATACTATTAAATAAATAAGATTTCAGTAGCAAGAAGAAATTATTTTATTGTCCACTAGTCCGTTGCGTTTGTAAGTGTTCGAGTAGCGTTAATGTAGGGAAACGGAAGCGGGATTGTCTGGTTGGTCTTGTAAGACAAAGGGGATTCAGTATGGTCCAGTTGTAGGGGTTGTTTGTCCATTTTGTCTGTAGCTGTATGAGTCTTTGCGAGATCTTTGTCATGTTTGTGCGTTCGTATAGTAGTTGGGTGGGGGGGGCTGTATAGTGGGTTTTGGGGGTGTCTTATTCGTGTTATTAGTCTTAGTGCAATTTGTTCTGTTGTTTGTGTATAACGTTTTGTCCTTTCTGTTCCGTTGGTCATGAGTACATGTCCAAAGTCTAGCAAGGGTCTACAAATAGCTTTATATATTTTGGTGGCGGTGTTTGTGCTAATTCCTCTGTCTTTGTAGGTTAGTGATCGGAAGTGTTTTGTTCTCTTTATTGTTTCTGCCCTCATGTTTCGTATGTGTTTAGTGAATTTAAGTTTGTGGTCAAGTTAGGGGCGTCAGCGTTGAGTCTGTGGTTTGTGAGCAGAAGTTGGTTTTTTGACGCGTTTGGTGTTAGTCTCCATTTATAAAACCATGTCATTGTGTTGTTTGTTAGTGTTTGGAGTCTTTGCGCTGCTCTCTCAGTAGTTTTGTCATGTACAATAAGTGCCGTGTCGTCTGCGTATTGTAATATGTATGCCGATCTGTCGATTTGATTTTTGTCTGGTAAGTTGTAATTGTATATGTCATGGCAGTATATATTGTAGAGAAACGGTGAGAGCGGGGATCCTTGAGGGAGCCCTTGTCCAGGGGAAAAAGAAAATGACAGTGTTTTGTCAATTCGTACTTGTAGTTGTCTGTTTTCTAGTAAGTTCTTTATGGTGTGTAGTAGATATGTTGGTGTGTGTAGTTTGTATAGTTTGTATAGTAAACCACTATGCCAGACACTGTCAAAAGCCTTGTTAATGTCCATAAACAGGCAAGCTGTCTTTCTGTCAGTTAGGTGGGTACTTTGTATATTGTTGGCCAAAATAAAGAGCGGATGAACAGTCGAGTGATGCTGTTTTTTTTACCATTTTATAGATTTTCTATGTTTTAAAGTAGATTTTGCAATCTTTGCTTTGGCTTCAAATCAAAACTTTTTCGGCGATTTTTCAAAATTTTAGTTTTGAAGGGATACTAGCCACAAAACGGAAAATTTGTAAACATTTGGATATATGAAATCTTCAGGTAAAACAAAACTTAAAGAAACTATATGAAAAACATAAAATCTTTACCAGAAAATTAATGTTATCGCCGCATTACACGTCTTCCCTTTACATTACGTGATTACTTGAAATACCAGTAGTGCACTTATTGAAAATCAAAGAACAAAATACGCGAAAACCGATATGTAAAACATTCAAAAACCGTTATATAAAATACGCAAAAGTCGCTATAGAAAAGACACAAAAACGCGAAATTAAACATTGAAGAAATATAGCTATACAAAGTAGACCCAAAATTATAAATAAGACCCTTCATAACACTACATAAAACAACAATAAACCCTATATACAGTGCCCGCGTAAATAATGACACCTCCTTTTATTTTTTGAACCTTAATATCTATTGTCACAAAATTTGGGTCGCCTACATAAGATCAAATTGTCCATGTTTTGACATAAAAATGACTGCTGAAAATGTCAAAGTGACAGTTTTAGGTCATTTTCGTTTATTTTTCCTAATGGAATGGGTGTTCGAGTGACACCTTGTTTTCAAGGTCTGTTCATACTCCAGCCAATTTTCAATTTGCAGATCATTTGCTTCAGTGGTTTTCGAATGACCCATTGCCATTTAACTATCTGATGAGTTTGATGTTTTTTTTTTAACACAAGTACAAAATTGTATTTGTATCTAAACCGACTCCACCCTAATTGTAATTATCACATACAGCATGACCTACCCAGATATTTTTAAACTTTATTAAATGAGTGCCACACACCATTATCTATTTATCAACTGTGAAAAACAGCTTAACTTTTAGGAATTATATTTTTAAATGTTCAAAATTTCAAAATAGTAATATTAAAATCAGTTATATTTGTACCTTCACATCTGTAAATTTACCGGCGGTTGGCTCTTCTCTTTAGGTGTGGGTCTTGCGTTCGCATGGTTCTGTGTCTTATCCGGTTTTTCTCCCAGATTTTGGCTTTTAACCAGGGAGGGATTGTGTCCATTTGGGCTATCAGAACTACGGATAGACTTGTCGAGGATGCCAGGGCATTGTTGATTTGCCTCGTGAGTCTTCTGGCTGCCTGGTACAGGGCTTCTTTTGTTGTGGGCTGATGGATCCGGTGCTTTCCAATGTTCTCTGGAAAGCTTGCCAGTTGTTGTGCCTTTTAGCCCCAGTAGTTCTGTTGACATTGTTTGGTTCAATTTACAAGAGAATCGGCAAATGATGCGACGACAGTGGTTCTTGTACAGGAATATGTCCAGGATGTCATCTCTGAAATTTTGGGTGATGTGGTGCTCTTGAGGTGCAGCTATCTCAAACATAGCATTTATCACTTCGTTTGACCTTTTCACTGCGACTAGTGTGCCTTCGCCCCTAGTAAGACTATTATCTCTGTGTATCCTGCGGTTTGGGGGTGTGAACCTTTCTCCAGGTTTCAGTAACGTTTCCTGGATTAGGCCCACAGCCACATTCTGTCATTCCAGGAAGTCTTGGAGCTCTAACTTCTTGCTCTTGATTCCAATGGCATTCCAAGACATGACACACAGAGATTTAGGTCTTTGCAGCCTAAACATTTTGGCTGCTCATCAGTGCAATCATCTGTAGCTTGCATCGTGGCCATAAACGTTTGCATCTGGGCTTGCATCATCTGTAGAGTTTGTGCCAGTTGTTCATGGGCTGTTTTCCCCGCCGGTTGGCGTTGGGGGGCTTGCTGGGGGGGGGGGGGGGGGCAGGTTCTTTTTTGCTGCTGCACTGTAATTCCCTGTTCCGGTGGCAGTTTGTGGCTGTGGTGTGGTTGGTGGGCTTGGTCTGCGAGCTGCAGGACTTTCTCGCCTTGTCTTCTGTTGGAGGCTGGTTCTTGGAGGCTGGTTGGGCTCCCCTACCCTTTGCGCATTTCGTTGCCTTTTCCCTGGGAATCTGACATTCCCGGGATTCATGTGCTTCTCCGCACTTCACACACTTGGCGACAGCTTTCATTTATTCAACTTTTAAATTTAACTTATGAATGATCTGCATCTTGCTGTCCATTTCGATGTGTTTTATTACTGTTTTGCAAATCTGTTCATGCTTCTAGAAATGTTAATGCTTTCTATCAAATGCTTTCACGTAATATGCCATTTCCAAAACATATCCAATACAAACCCTGATATTTTTAGCTCATTTGGCCAAGAATCATATTTTTACATTTAAGCCTGTAAGATTTGGTAACATTTGAAAGAATTATCGAATATTTTTGGTATCCATATTTCCAAAGAAAGATATAAAGAAATAATTAAAACACTAGCTTAAAACAAAATTAAATATAAAAATTCGTTCCATTATGTCAATTAAATAAGTCATAATACTAACCAATAGAGCCGATGTCTTCTTAAAGAAATTAAAAATAATAAATAACATTTTAAGATAACGCTTTTTACGACATATTTGACACGTCTCAATTAAATTTTGCTGATGGCTGGATTACAATGCCCCATTCTTTGTTGTGATATGGTTCAGTGCTATTAAAAAACAATCAATTTAAAATCTACCACTCAATTTAAAAGGGTTTTCCTTTAACAGTCCTCATCCAGCTGGAAAAATTAAATGGTATTTAAATCAATGCCAACTAGCAGGCCGTGATATAAATTTAACAATGCGACGTACTCAATTAACGTTTGGGGTTGGTTCGGTTATTATTGATCTTCCCCTAAAAAAATTGTTTAGCCAAAGTTCCATTTCCGTGTTGAATAAATTTATATGTATGTGTTTTGGCACGATGGGTGAAAATATCGGTTGCAGCTTTTGAGGTGGGACTGGAAGATCAAGCATGATAAAAAAAGCAAACAAACTCTTTTGTAAAATCACCTCGTTTTCCATTAACAAAAATCTTTTAAAAGGACTAGTAATAATTATTTGTTTCGCTATTCCAACAGGATCTTCATGTTTTATTATCATGTGAGTAGAATTTTTTTCTAGTAGCATTGCTATCCCAAATTCAAACAAGTTTAATACACTTAAAATGTATGCTATACAGTCTATCTCAGATATACAAAGACTGCGAGAACCTCATCAAGCTGATGCCTCAATTCTTCTTTCGCATCTTTACGAAAATAAAATATTAATATATGCGCCACTTTTACAAATGACATTCACCTTTATGGACTTCTGCATTTATCTAAATGTGAAGTAGAGTAGTATGAGATAAGCAATATATGGAAAAGATGTCAGAAGTTCTTCGGATAAATTCGGGACAGCAACTTGTGGCTTGGTATAAGTTTAGATTTTATATATTTAGATTTTATATATTTAGATTTTATGGGGTATCAATTTCTGAAAAAGGTTTGTGCATTAATAAAAATATTGTATATTACTTGGGGATCTATAGATTTTAACATTTTTAGTGTTATCGATTGAATTTGAGCCTTCTTCTTAGTATCTGTGGTTTAAATGGAAACAAAACATTATGAAAAAGTAACAACTGCTTACATTGAGATAAGCTCTATTTTAAAAGCAAAAACTGTACATTTGAGATATTTTATTTTATTCGATAAATTCAAAATTTAAAAATGAACCAGCAAATGCATTATTGTAAAAGAAAAGAGCTTTTTCTTTTTATGTGCTCATTCAATTCTGTCTTTATTCAAGCCAAAAACTTTAGTGACTACCTGTTTACTTGGTAATTTTTTTAAAGAATATTGAGAAAATGTTTCCAACCGAAATGCCATCTGTTCTTGTTTCTGTCGATATCCAAAATTGATGATCTGAACATTTAATAATAAATTGAACTCGCTGGTTTAAGCTTGTAGCATTTAAAGAAATATTCGGCCATTTTTTTAAATTATTGTGTATATTTTCCTGACTGTATTTCAATTTAATCCAAAAGAAATTCCTGGGTTCCAGTCAATATTAGTGTTTAGTGTTAAATTCTTTTTATTTTTTTTACAAATACGTTTCGGTGTCTTTCTCCACCATCATCAGTTTGCCTAAAATACACATTCACAGTCATCATTAATTTAAAACAAAGGTCCGCTAAAATATACATACTAAAATACAAATTACAAACGTATTAAAAAGTATATTAAAATCATAGGATCACAGGTGATGAGTCAGGACAATCATTTGCGGGAAAAGACTAGAATTTATTGTTTAGAGATTTAAATTTTACTTACATGTATGGCTCTTTCTACCTACACATTTGGCCAACTATTGAAAAATGTTTACTTTGTTCAATATCGAGCGAGAGAATAAAAAAACTGTTTATAATATTTGGCATTTTTCTTTGCATTCTGAGAATATCACTTGGTCTGCATTTCTTCAATATACCAGGTGTTCATATTTTATGTAGTTGGTTTAATTAGTGTATGTAGGTGTTCATTTAATTAGTGTATGGTATACAGAGCTAAGATTGTCTGTGTCTGATCTAAAATTCATTGCATTCCGATGGTTTTTAATTTGTATCATTTCATGGATTCTTCTCTTATTATAATTGTCTTCATTCATTAATATTTTTGTGTTATCAAAATCAAAACTATGTAACTTTTGTTGTGCATGTTGTGCTAATGCTGTTCCATTTTCGTTAACCTTTCTTAAGCTATATTTATGTTCGTATATTCTTTTCTTTAAATATTGTCCTGTTTGACCTATGTATGTGTTGTCACAGTTCAAACAGTCAATCTTGTATATTACATTAGGTGTGTTTAACTTATCACTTTTAGGTTTAAATTTTGTGAAACATTCCTTTGCTAAGTTGTTTTTAGTTTTTTCCGCTATAGTAATATTATGCGGTTTTAAAATATTTTTTATTTTCGT
Organism: Dendroctonus valens; assembly: GCA_024550625.1. NCBI lineage: Eukaryota > Metazoa > Arthropoda > Insecta > Coleoptera > Curculionidae > Dendroctonus > Dendroctonus valens. The sequence continues at coordinate 127,850 of JAJTJO010000096.1, forward strand.
GTTGATTTCTGGAATATACGGTAATGATACATACTTGATTTCACCTTCTTTTTTATTATTGTTATTATTTATGTTATGTTATGTTGGCATTATTTTTATGCATTTTGTAACAATGTATTTTATGGCCTCTGCAAAGATATAACCAAAACAACTATATAAATTTGTACAGATCAATGCGTACTCTCATTACATGATTTTTATTCTGCTCGACTTCACTTCAAATCAGTTTCCATTTTTTACAAAAACGTTTAGATCGCGTATCACAAATGAGTTTAGTGACCTGAACACAATCATTGGGTCTTAAAAAGGTTTCATGTCTCTTTCGGTTTCTTTCTTTTGGGGCTTGTTTCTACCAAAGTGATCACGGTTTTAATCGTTGCTTATAAGTACTGTATTCAGTATGACTCTTGCAATTAACTCTTCAAATGCGGCCACTTTCAGTTTGTTCGGTAACTTCATTTAGGTACACACTATTAGAAGAATCAATTCGCTTGCAACAAACAAATTGTAATAAATTCCACCATTTTCCGATGTGGAAGGACAGAAGGTAAACTTTGTGCATGTTCGACATTGTCATACATTTCAAGTTTATTTGAGCACATTAAGGCCAATTTTTGTGACCAATAATTTCGCTGCATGCATGGCTGCAGTTGCGATTCTTTAAATAATAGGATTGTAATTTTTCAAATAAATATTATGCTAAAATTCTAGCTATCTAAGCACCAGTACCTGGAAGGTTGTGGGGTTGGGGGGCGAGCAAGCCAATGTGAACAATAGTGTTTATCCCGGAGATTAAAGACCCCAATATAACTTCTCGAGGGTTATGTTTAGGGCCGTCTCTTCTAGCAAGGGACTTAAACAAGCCCAAGAGGACACACAGGAAGGGGCAAAGGAACCTTCAGTGACGGAGGGGAGGGAGGTACCTGCTAGTACCGGGGAAAGTCAGCAAATATGGTTCTTCGGGGGGGCGGGTTGTTACTGCAACCCCCACCGCAGAGGCGTAGGGACAACGTCCTAAAGCACCCACTCCCGCAGTGGAGCAGGGGGCACAGGGCGCAGACACATCACCTCCTCTGCGGAAATCCTGACTGGCTGGACGACTCGCTTGTGTGCGGGTCGTTCAGATAAACCTCCAGTGAGTGTATGCTGAAGACATCATTAGACGTCGCTCTAATTCAAGAACCATATGTATATAAGGGGAGAATTGGAGGATTAAGGACAGGTAGTCTACCGAAAAATCTGAGGAGAACCCAAGAATATCTATTCTCATAAGGAATACAGTCAGAACTATACCGTTATGGGAACATTGTAGTAAGGACCTTACGTGTATAAGAATACGACTCAAGTCGCAAGGCTGGGATCGGAGAATACTCCTGGGGCTGGAGCCTTTGCATTTATCCATTGAAGCTGAGGCCCTAAGAAGCGCTTATCGTATGGGTGACGGTGCGCTCAGGAAATCGACGGAATTGGGACATAGCGCGATCTTCAGAAAGCTGAAGACAGTCGAACCCATGTGACTGAAAGCTGATCGAATTAAAACTCTAAGCATTTCGGTACCTTTCAGAACTTATGTTCTGGATGAAGGCGAGATGGCGGAGCGACTCCATCAGCTATCACAGGGGACTCGTTATGGTATACGGAAGGCACAAATAAAGCATCGGGCACAGGCGCTGGTATAGTCGAAAGAGGATTTACGACCGTGGCTGGGAACTCAAACAGAGTAAAACTCACTTGGGCAACTGAGACAAACAGGAGCGAAAGAAACGAGATTGCTGAACCAAGAACCTGCTTGTGGTATATCTCATGCCCACGTTAGTGCAGCAGTTGGGCAATGGATCTTGGAAGAACATAGAAAGTACTGGAAGGCTACATCGCTACTCCTTACAGCAAGGCAGTTGGTGGGACCTTCACAACCAGTGCGCAAAAACGAACTGCTAGATCTCAGCAGGCAAAAAATAAGGAGGATAGTGGCCTTTTTAGCAAGACACGCTCCCTGCAAAAAACACCTCTTCAGGCTGGGACTGAGCGATTAGACGACCTCCAGGGGGTGCGAATTAAAGGATGAAACCACTCTACATATTATGTGTCACTGCACGTCATATGCAACAGGAAGTCGAAGGACGAAGACTCCTGGGATGTAATGAAGTTCTACCAGACCAGGTCATGCGTACCCCCCTCAAGATTTTTCTGGAATTCATTGAATACACAGGGATTATGAGGGAGTAAAATACGAAGACCCAATAGGACAGAAATTACCGCGGTGCTAGAACAAACATCACTTCGGAAGTGAGAAGGTTCTAAGTGGGTAATACAGCTAAGCTGGAGTCCCACACAGCCCAGAGCGCCAGAACATCAACTCTAGGTGTGCGTAACAGAGCATTTCCAAAACCTCACCGGAAAAAAAATGTTAAACTTTATTTGTGCGATTTTTTTTATGTAAATAGTATTCTAAATGACCATTAAACTACTATAAATTATTGCTTAATAGCGACGTTGAAAGTTAAAAGCTACTGCCCCAAATCCGAATCACCCTGTATAGGAACTGGAGGTAACAACAACTTGATAATAAAATAAAAAAAGGTTTATTCCATATTCTGGCTTCTAATAAATTAGCTAATAAATGACGAAGAAACCTATTTATAATTTCTAGCCACTCTACGAAATTATTTCCGAATTCCTGGTTGAATTCAACGGAAAATAACGCCTCACTTTTAAGAATCGAAGGTGAAAATAAGAAACTAAGCCGTCCATAAGTTCTTCTTAAAGGTATTAAGGCTGATTTAGCCGACAATCTGGCCTAATACTCCATTCCTTGTCATTTATTTCACTTAGTTTGAAGTTAACCAGAGCTTTGGAGAATATAGGCAGCCATTTTCTATCTTTTTTTCATGTGAGGCAGTTCCTTTCGAGTTTATGCCGGTGCTTATTCAACTTTGGACTGGGCAACAATACCTAAACAAGACAAGAGCGTATTCCTTATCTAACTATAAACATTCAATAAATTACTACATTAAAATATACAAATCTTGATTATCTTGTAACCCTCATGTCATTAAAAAAACTAAATGTGGGTTCTAATTTCTATTCAAGTAGAATTAAAAGATAAAGCCGAATTATAAATTTACTGTAAATCTTACGATAACAGCGCACCCGCCTGAGCTTAATTTGCAAGTTTCGAGTATTTAATTTCAGGGGGCCACTGAGAGCAACATTTTGAAACAATTTTGCTAAAAAGAGGAAAGCTATTTATTCAACGAAAGTTCGGCAATATTCAGCTGATTATTCCATTTGCGCTTAGTTTACAAATTGAATTTTAACTATTTCCTTTTAGTATGTCATAGAAAACGCTCAGTAGTGGATAATTTGTTTTATTCAGACTCTCTATTTCCTGGAAATTACAGACTAATTGAGTGGGCATGTTTGTTTTACGTGAAAATGTGATTTTGTTTATTCATACAAAATTCTTAACAAAAACTGCACGAGTTATTACAGTGAAATTATTTACGGTTCAAAAAGCTTATTGATTAACAAAAGCCACTAATGAACATGAAATAATAAATCACGCTATTAACAGATCTGCACTAACATATAACACACGCTCATTAACTTTCGTGAAAGGTGGAAAAACGAAAAAGTCAAAATGAAAAATAGTCACGGTTGGTTTCAAATCCAGGCATGAAATTATAACACTCTCAAGTGGGAGCAGGCTCACGCTCCGAAAACTTCGCTTTTTACCGGAGAATAAAAAATGGCACAATTAAGAGCAATACGTAATAAAAAGAAACACGTTTTCCCGATTTAAATTTAAATTTCAGTTAATTTTTCGTTTAGCTAACACCCCGTTTAATCAGGAAACATATTCCTGCAGGCACTTGCTTTTACATGTAGGATATTTTTTGTATTTATTCACATAACTTTATCATTTTTATTTGTAGGCAAGGCTTAAAAATTAATTTATTTAGATTATTTCATTTTATTTTTGCTGGTTTTCTCGGCAGTGATCGTTAGTATATTACAGTGTGCCTGTAAAGCATGGAAAAAATAAAATAAAATTTATACTGATAAAAAAACAGAAATTGTTTGGATAGGTCAAATCCATTTTGTACATGTGCACATTTTGACATAAAAGTATTTTCAATTAATTATTGTCGTAGATATTATGTCTTATACTTATTTTTTTAATGATTACCTCTGTCTTTTAAACCGGTATATAAAATATCGCATAATTTTGCATAAAGGAGGATTACATTTTCAAAACATTACACAACGGTTTCGTCTAGAAATACATGTTTTTCCTATTTTTTAAGTTTTCTTTAAAAAACCCAAATTTTATCAGTTTTTATTTCGATTTTAAAATCACACACTTTGAAATGGCGGTATCAAAAACTAAAGTTGCCATTAAAAAAAGTAAGTGTGGCGTAATATTTACGACATTAATAATATTATTATTATTTTTTATTTCATCTGTTTATCCTTTATTTAAAGTTTTATACTTTACGTTCATACTGTGTTTAAAAAAAAACATTTTTAAAAACGTGGCATTGTTTTACATTTGCTCGCACATAAAAACATTACCAGTTACGTTGAAACTACGATACATAAAATTATACATTTGCAATAAGAAGTCTACAAGAACGTATAGTTCCCAGCGACTAGTTTTCCATATAGAAAACATCGAGAAAATATCATTTCATCCCTAAGGATGCATCCGAAACAAACAATACTTTCCTATATAAAATGGCAATCAACTTTTATACTCGGTTATGTTGTATATATGGATATTTTTCTATTTAGTGGAGCGGAATTTTCTAGTCAATCTGTACTCCTCAGTTTTATCTGAAGATTTGAAACTGAATTTCAAAATTTCCAATTTCGCTAAAAGCTCAATTATTTTATGAAGCTGCTTGTTCAAAGTAGTAGAAGAAGCTTTACAATCAATGAAACAAATACTCTTTTTAAAGTATTTATAATCCATTAAATGTGTGCGACTAAATGCAGGTAGAAAAATATTCTTATCTATTTTCTGTTCAAAATACATAGCAACATTCGTTATGCATAGTTGTGGAAGTGTTTTTTGAATGCAGATAATTCCAGCACTCCGCAATGCATTCTATTGTTTTAGGCGATCAACTCTCGAGGAAAATCTAAATAAAAGTATTATCATTTTGCATTTAAGAGAACAAACACACGTCGAAATTTGTACCAGAAAAAAAATCCTGAAAAAATCTATATTTCTGTTCAACCATTAAATTTCAAACCGGTTTTCTGAGACGATTTTCCACATAAAAAAGGCACAATGTAAATATGTTTATTTACTCAAGCGTGTCGACGCACAAGCAATAAGACAGATTTTATCTAAACAAAACAAGAACTTGTTGCACATCAGATAGCGATTAATTGGTTTTATTCGGGTTCGGGATTAGTTAAGGGCGATTTATCGCCAATATGTTCTCCTCAAATTTTCGGCAAAATCTTGCATTTTATTATGCAAAACGCGTCTACAGATGCAGTGTTTCATCATTGAATGATTTGCTGCAGTTTTCCCGGTGAAAACGACGTCTTTTGGCTCTTTAATTGGAAATAATTGATAATTTGCGGTAAGTGAGAAATGTTTAACTTATTGCAAGTGAATTCAGATTTATTACTCGACTAGACAACTTTACTATCACTCTTGCTTGGTAGATAGTTTTATGCCCGGCTATTTGCACTAATAATGGTAAATTTTGACTTAATTATGTGTCGGATTTTTGCTCAGATTTCTAAAAATAGCTTTGAAGTAAATTCTTGTAATTCAAAACACTTTATTATTTACAATAAAAAAAAACTGCTGCAAAAAGTCGGGTCGGATTTCCAGTTTCCTGCGTCAATATTTTCTTTGTTCTTTGGTAAATTGTCGCATACTTAAGTTATGACCTCTACACTTTTCTAAAAATAATTAAACACAGTTTTAAATTCATTTGATTCAAAATACTTTACTGTGCAGGTGCGTACGTTAAAATTTTAATTTAAAATCTGATTTCCAATTTAAGTCAAACTGGACTTGGCTAGTTTTTAGCAATTAAAAGCATAACTTTTCCAGCGTTGAATTTTTATCTCTTTCTCTTCATAATGGAGACAAAATTTAAATCACATTTCGGTAACTTCCTGGCTAAACGAAATAACAAAAATTGTGTTATCCAACTTTAAAAAATTATGGTTTTAATAAAAATTGGAAACATGCGGTACTTTTAGAATACAGGGAAAGACAAGAAATAAACAATCACATTTTAATCTGCAAATGCCCTGTAGAATTGGTATACAGTGTATCTTGTGAAAAGGTGCGACCAACACTTAACGAGGAAAATCTACAGCAAAAAAATTTCGTGTTGCGTCTCTCTAAAATGAACCGTTTTCGAGAAAATCTACTTTTAAAATTATGTTGCACGGTGGAAGTGATAATGCACGTTAAATTAGTTCCAACGTTTTAACAGAGCGTGCCATGGAAACAAGTGCACTTAGAATTAATTATTATTTATTAAATATTTAATTAGGGAATTAGTATTAGGAATTTATAAAATTATTAAAAATTAATTATTAATTTATTAAAATGTGACGCCCTGTAGATCAGATATTTTTGAGTATTCGCAAAAGTGTTTCAGGAACTTGTCACACTCATTTTTGCTGTAGAATTGCCTCGTTAAGTGCTGTTCGCGCCTTTTTCGGACACCCTGTAACCGGGACACCTTGTGACAATTTTTCTTAATTGACCAGCAAAATATTCACTTGCACACCTTATTCATTAAAAAATTATAATATTCACAAATAACTTAAACCTATTTTTGAAATCTAAGTTTTTTTTTGCTTCAATAAACGGTTTCTTCTGCAGCAAAATCTTTTAATGCACATGATACCTTTAATAACATAAAAATTGCGCATAATCTGAACGTTTCGTCACTGGCAAGTACAAAATAAAATCCGGATTTTCCACTTACAATAAAATCTCCTACTCTATGGTGAATAGGGCGAAAGTTTTCTACAAACCCAAACTCACCGACAGTTCTGCACAACTGCCCCTTTAACCCGAAAAACACATTTCCAACTTCCAATTTGATGGAAAAAATAAAAAAAGGTCCTTGGCCAGATCAAAGGGAAATTGTGGAAATTCATTCGAAAATTTTCATTGTTGCCCTTTGGCGAGGTTTGAAAAAGTTTCCCCCATTTGCTTAACAATTTTTTGGTTTAATTTTAGTTGATAGCATGTATTGCAGGTAATTTTAAGCCTGAGTTGTATACTATTATTTGCTAAAATTATTATGCTTCATCCAAAGCTTTTCAGCATTACGCACGAAGCTCAACTTTTCAAATATATAACATAATATTAAGTTAGTATGTAAGAGCAATATCAGCCTCTGTGTAGATAAGTCACTAAAAAAGCTCTAAACATTGAAGCTTAATTTTGTATTGTGTTACTGTTGGATTAATACAGCACCTAAAGCTTGAATGTAAAAACTATGCACATTTGGATGATTTATATGAGCTTTCAATCCTACTACATCTGCACTAGTAGAATTGAAAAACTATATACTTTCAGCCAGCTTTTGCTAACAATATTGTTGACAAATATTAGTGTTTCATTTCCACTATAAGTTCTACTTGGGGATTCAAGGTACAGTTACAGTTAAACCCCTAACTAAAGCACTTTCCATGATGACACATAGTGAACAATTCAGTTAAGCGGAAACTTCCATATGGAAATGTGGAATTGTCAACTTGGAGACACTATCTGACCCAAATTGTCCCCAATATCTAAGGCAATAGCCAAACTTTCATCTAAACTTATACCACAACGTGTAATTTAGTTATTTCTTGTGTATGCAGCTCATATTATTATTGGGTGCATACAAGCGTATAACATCCGGTCTCAAAATGGCATGTGCACTATATTCTTCCAACTTTCCAGGTTGTGAAGGTTTAAATTAAATTTTAGATGCATCGGGATGATATACCGGAATTTTGCTGCTGATTCTATTTGTCGCAAGTTCCATTCTAGCAATTAAATTGTAACAACTTTTTATGAATTTGTGTGGATGCTTTAATGTGGATATTTCCTATTCAATGTGTTCGATCTGGGGAATTATTATTTAATCAAATATTTTATTACACAATTTTTATTTTTAGCAACATAATATGATGCTAAAAACTGAAAGTAACTAAGCTAAAAAAAGTACGTAGTCAAACCTCAGAAGATAATTCTCTGAGTGATTTTAGGACGGAAATTTTATATGAGTATAGAAATTCAATCCACAATTACGGTTTTTTGTTAATAATTCAAAAATTGTTTTGTTGATATTGTTGAAATTTGGCAGTAATATTTGCAGCAGTAAAGACCTTATTCCGTTCGAAATAGCAGAATTTCTATGTCCAGTGGAGTCAGCAAGCACAACGTGGCCAATCTTTTTCCCAAAAAATGTACTACTTCTTTCTAATTTATCCATTTTTGTCGCAGAGGCAATTTCCAATGTAGCTTTATTTTCTATTGAGATTTGTTTGTATCCCGCTTCGTTCTGGAGTCTTATTTTCCATAAAACAACTAAACGCAAAATTATTGTATAGCTTTATTACCCATCAAAAGCCTGCCTATTAAAAAGGAACCATTTTGGGCCATTACTTTCATAATTTTTTCTGCTTAAAATCGCCCAGAGAATCATCTCCTGAACATTGACTATGCACTTAAAAAACACCATAATTATTATTTTAATAATGGATGGAACTGAATAGAATAGAATAAGGTAAAAATAAACGGGAAAATAGTAGACATTTACGCAAATAATAGGAACTATAATAAAAAAATAGACATTTAAAAGGACGCACAAATTAAATTATTAAATACAAACGCTTAATTCATGTAAAGAAGTTAGCCTAATTCATGTAAAAACTATGCTTTCGGTAATCCGTCAATACTTTTTCCCAAAATGCAAATAATTTCTCGGATTATTTACATCAATTTAATGCTGTGACTCTCGATTTCGTAATCGCAATTCGTAAATATTCAATTTTCAAAATATTTTGGAAAGTGCGAAACAAATTTTGGCTTATCGATCAAAAGTTCAATGTTCCATTCGATAAGTTTCTCTGAGACCGTTTAGACTTAGCTATTTAAATTAAAAATAGCCAACATCCAAAGACATCTGTAGTTCTTAACTAAATAGAAATACAGGTATACACAAAAACAAACGTTTTTAATAAAAGGAACATTAATATTACAATACGCACATAATTATGTAGGAGCGTGTTATGTGTTTTTTCCACTCATTTTATTTCCCTATTGAATGACCTTCCGTTTTTTTTCGACACCAAAACGGATAAAATATATCCAAGAGACTAACCCACAAAGCTCTTATTGACTGTATCATTTGTACCGACTAGGGATTTTACAAAGCAAGCTTTGTATGATTCGCACACTTTCTCGGGTAACAAAAAGTGTCGTGTATTCAGACGAAATCCATGAAAAATTGTTCTTCAGTATTCAGGAGGATTTTATTTTGAATATTTAAGTTGAAAGATAATAAAATTTAAATCTTGTAAAGGCGATTTAATTTTTCTATTTGCATCGTTTATACAGAGTGATTCAGAATTGGCGTCATTCTTATAGAGTGATGTCTGGAGTACACTTGCAGACTACCCGGAAAAATATTTCAAGTTTATTTCCTGAAGGCAGTAGTAGTAAACATCTTTATTTCTAAAAAAGGCTATCGACCTATCGGTCTTTCTGCCCTTGTTTAATACATGCAGTCTTAATCTAGATAAAAAACCAATATGAAAATTCTCCTATTCTAGGTTAACAATAGTAGTAGTAAACATCTTTATTTCTAAAAAAGGCTATCGACCTATCGGTCTTTCTGCCCTTGTTTAATACATGCAGTCTTAATCTAGATAAAAAACCAATATGAAAATTCTCCTATTCTAGGTTAACAATAGTAGTAGTAAACATCTTTATTTCTAAAAAAGGCTATCGACCTATCGGTATTTCTGCCTTTGTTTAATACATGCAGTCCCAATCTAAATAAAAAACAAATATGAAAATTCTCCCATTCTAGGTTGACAATGTCATTAAATAAATAAGATTTCAGTGGCAAGAAGAAATTATTTTATTGTCCACTAGTCCGTTGCGTTTGTAAGTGTTCGAGTAGCGTTAATGTAGGGAAACGGAAGCGGGATTGTCTGGTTGGTCTTGTAAGACAAAGGGGATTCAGTATGGTCCAGTTGTAGGGGTTGTTTGTCCATTTTGTCTGTAGCTGTATGAGTCTTTCCGAGATCTTTGTCATGTTTGTGCGTTCGTATAGTAGTTGGGTGGGGGGGTTGTGTTCCTGAAGGCATTAGTTGATGAAAATGAATTTTCTACTTTTACCTGGTTTTTAATATTAACGTGGAAAATTACTATTTTTATATCAAGCGATTACAAATAAAACATTAAAATTAGGCAACAATTTATATTTTGAGACAACACGTTACTATAATTTTTTTAACGAAAAATAACAACGACCACCACGCACGCATCCAGGTATATCTTTCTTGACAAACATGTCTACTTGAGTGGTCCTTAACGTCCAGTTTTGCTTGTGTGGTTTCAAAATTGTCCCCTTTGAAACTTAAAATGGATAGTAGAAATTCACCAGTTTTAGAATGCAATCGAAATTGCATCAAATTTACCTTCCTTACGGAATCTACATCGGTAAAATCTTCTACATGTTTAATGCGTAAACCAGTGGTTTGTTTATTAAATACAAGTAAATTGAGTCTGTCAAGAGGGTGAAAGTGGCCACAGCTGAAAAGCTGATTGCTGGGGTCTGGGCTGAAGTTGCACCCCGTATAAAGCAAAAATTGAAGAAAAACTCTTTCCTTACTATTCTGTGAACAAGCACACTTTGCCCGAAACCTTTGCCATTGCAACAGATCCAGTTTAATTCATACCGAAATTGATGTTTGATGTAACTGAAGAACTTTTTAATGGAGTTTACATGTGTTTTGATAAATAGTCCATATGCTGAGGTACGCACTGAAATACAGGTATTTATATGGAAATTTAGAGTTCTGATAGTAAAATTATTCCTATTTTTCGATTTATCTTTAAAGTTCACTTATTACCCTTGCTGATTTAGACTAAAAACAATAGATATTGCCGTAATGTTCATGAGAAAATCGTCATGTGTAGATGTAAGTAAAATTAAAAACATTATTGCCTAAGGTATGATTGTGTTTTTTTGCCAAATACCTCAGTCAATGGTGTGAATTTTCTTTCTAAACATGTTTGTGTACAACATTTTGTAGACAACACCTCCCCAGAAATGCCTCCAATTTTGGATCATCCAGTATCGTATTGCTTACATTGGTTCGAATAAAAATATTATTATATTTTAGTAACCTGCTAGGTTTTGTTGGCTTTGGGAAGATTAAATTTTACTTTATTGAATTAAACAGTTATATACATAAATGAAATACATTGCGCGACAACTAAATTATTAAAAGATTAGACATTTAATCAACACCGCAATGAAACGCTGGTGGAAAAGTTATATCCACTTCTAGTAAGCTAAATTTACGGTTCACAATCATACAATATATAATAATGTAACTAAAAAAAACCATATCAATTCTTAACTTAAACTTACTTTGTATATATCTTGGCAATGTCTTAACTTAAACAAAAAGTTATTTTATTATCAGTATATTTGTTTCTACAGGGCTTTTTATAGAAATACCTTCAATCAGTCTTTTTACGATAATTAAACTCAAAATTCATATAAATTACTTGCCAAACTCAAAACAATATCGGCATCTTAACATGGTTCTCGCTAAAATCCTGCAACTATCGTCTGAATTTTTAGGCCTTTCAACGAGATTTCAGAAAATGCCAAATAATCACCTGTTTGAATCAGAAATTAAATGGATCGGTTGCATTTTAAGTTTAAGTCCGTAATAAAATAATGATAGTCGTGAGGTATCAGAAGTAAATGCAAGGACAGAAAGACCGATTTACTCGACAGCCGTTTTCGAAAGAAGTAAAGATTATTCCTATTTCTAAAATAATGAGTTTAATGCCTAAATAATGTAAAATTTGGCTTTGCCATTTACTCAGAAACGGGTTCTTAAAAGTATCGACAATTTAGCATTTCCTCAGAGTTTCGTGACAGGTCTTCAAGGTAGCTAATATATGTTTTAGAGATCAAAATCGGGCTAAAATTGGACTCGTTCCAATACGGACACAGTGAGCGGTTTGAAAAAGTTAACTTTCCAGATCAAATCCAATCGTACTTGCAGCGCCTTTTGGAACTACCGTCATTTGAAAACTGTGGGCGAAATCCCGAAATCTTCGCTTTTCTATGCTTTTCGAAAATTTAAAATCGTCCTAAGATCGAACTCGTTTTGGGGTGAAAAGTGTGGAGGGTTTCGAAACGAATTTTTCCCAGTTCATACGGCTGTAGATTTTGTTCCGTCAGGAACGTTCGTTATCTGAAACCAGCATTCCAGAAAAGCCGAAAATCTGCGCTTTTTCTTGGTTTTTGAAATTTCAAAATAGGGCCTTAATTCAACTCGTTCCCATCAGGAGAGTGTCGATGGTTTGAAAACGTTAACTTTCCCAAACTTTCGGCATTTGTAAACTGTGCGAAGGTTCAACGTCTCCGCTTTTTTATATTTCCTGAAAATTGAAAATTGTCCCGAAATTGAATTCGGTTTGGGGGGAAAAGTGTGGAGATTTTGACATTTGTCTGGGTCCATCGCGCTAAAGTTTTTGTTCTGTCAGGAATTATATGTAGGAATTAACTGCCGGGAATCTGCGTTTTTTTCTGGTTTTGAAATCTTAAAATCGGAACATAAATGAACTCGTTCCAAACAGAAGAGTGTGGATGGTATGAAAAAGTTATTTTTTTCCGGTAAAATTCGGCCGTGCTTTCAGCGACTTTTCGAACTTCCAGGATCTGGAAACTGTGGGCGAAAGCTAAAAATCTTCGCTTTTTTATGTTTTTAGAAAATTGAATATCGTCTCGAGATTGAACTTGTTTTGTGATCAAAAGTGGGGAGGGTTTTGAAAAGCGAGCTTTTCAGAGTCCCACTCGACTGTATCTTTTATGTTTTCAGGAGCTTCAGTATGAGAAACTCGCACTTTAAGGCCAGAGATCTGCTCTATTTTTCTGGTTTTTGCAATTTTAAAATCGGGCCATAATAGAACTCGTTCCAATCAGGAAAGTGTGGATGGGTTGAAAAAAATTAACTTCCTTTATCGCTTTTAAAAGATTTAGATATTTTTATCTACTTTATTATGTATGCGTCACAGACTTTTCATAAAAATTGATACTAGAATTTTTGCAAAACCCTGGTATCAGTTTTTATCTGCTCCAATACAAACGGTGGTTCCCATTTAAATGGGTCCAATTTGGCCCACCTACTACAAATATTACTTTAGAAACCTGACCGCTTGTCGTAGCAAAAAATTAAAGAGATGTTTTTTATTTGGAATACACCAAGGAATTGGAGAAGTAATTGTAATAATTAAAAAATACAGTGGCGTACCATTTTTTCTTGAACAAATTCAGTAGGGTGCAGGTACGCTCGCCACTGGCAAAAATTAACAACATTATTTTATTGCAAAGCATGCGTATTTCCTTACTCTTGATCTCTACAAAATTTCGTTTAAATATCTGCATGCGTTTTCAAGAAATTTATCATTTTGCATTTTTAAAATTACATTTTAACACCCTGAAAATCCATAACGAAGCATTTTTGGGCTATCGTTTATATAGCAAACTAGGGTTATTTTCGGACCTAGAATACGGAGATAAAATAATGCCCCTTCCTCATTAAACACCTGGTATAGGGTCTTGTATCTATATCTGGTAAACTTTTAACTGCAGACCTAATAAACCTTGTTTCATAACTAATTCATCTTATTTGTAAGAGAAGATGGGAAAAAAAGAACACTCTGTGATTCAGATTACAGGGTGTTCTAGTAGTAGTAGTAGTAAACATCTTTATTTCTAAAAAAAGGCTATCGACCTATCGGTCTTTCTGCCCTTGTTTAATACATGTAGTCTTAGTCTAAATAAAAAAACAAAGATGAAAATTCTCTTATTCTAGGTTAATAATCTTATTAAATAAACTTTCCTATTCTAATGACAAGAAAAGATTATTTTATTATCCAGTAGTCAGTTGCGTTTGTAAGTGTTCGAGTAGCGTTGATGTAGGGAAACGGAAGCGGCATTGTCTGGTTGATCTTGTAAGACAAAGGGGATTCAGTATGGTCCAGTTGTAGGGGTTGTTTGTCCATTTTGTCTGTAGATGTATGAGTCTCTCCGAAATCTTTGTCATTTTTGTGCGTTCGTATAGTAGTTGGGTGGGGGGGGGGGGGGGGGGTTGTGTAGTGGGTTTTGGGGGTGCCTTATTCGTGTTATTAGTCTTAGTGCAATTTGTTCTGTTGTTTGTATATAACGTTTTGTCCTTTCTGTTCCGTTGGTCATGAGTATATGTCCATAGTCTAGCAAGGGTCTACAAATAGCTTTATATATTTTGGTGGCGGTGTTTGTGCTAATTCCTCTGTCTTAGTAGGTTAGTGATCGGAAGTGTTTTGTTCTCTTTATTGTTTCTGACCTGATGTTTCGTATGTGTTTAGTGAATTTAAGTTTGTGGTCAATTGTGATTCCAAGGTATTTTACGTCGTTTTTTGGATGTGTCGTTTGGCCGTCTGCAGTTATTGTAGGGGAGTCAGCGTTCAGTCTGTGGTTTGTGAGCAGAAGTTGGTTTTTTGACGCGTTTGGTGTTAGTCTCCATTTATAAAACCATGTCATTGTGTTGTTTGTAAGTGTTTGGAGTCTTTGAGCTGCTCTCTTAGTAGTTTTGTCATGTACAATAAGTGCTATGTCGTCTGCGTATTTTAAAGGGTGTTCTATTTAAAGGAAAACACAGGTTTGTTATGTCACAGATTTTAGGGAATACTCTATACAGGGTGATTCAAAAGTGGCGTCATTCCTTTTAAGGGGTAATAGGGGCTCACTTGGAGAGTACGAGAAAAATATTGAAAACATTTTTTTCGAAAATTTATAGAAGATATTAACAGTTGAAAATCGAATTTCATTATTCTGCAGAACTTCGAACACCTCTTGTGAGTTGTCCATATTTCAAAACGGTTCTTTTTAGAACCACAGATTCATATCTGAGATTTTCGTTTTACCACCAAGCACCGAAATGATTTTCGTATTTAACGGTTATTGACTTTCAATTTTTATTGGTTCTTCACTTACCGTAGGTTGGATATCATTAAGCTATAAATTTTATTGGCGGTATTGTTGAAATCAAATTGAATTTTCAAATTATGAAGTCGCGCCGTATTTAAAAAAATATTCTTATTTAGTGAAAATAGTTTTGCTTCGCATCATTTATTTTCAGAAATCTGGAATTGCTTTGAGACATTAGTTAAACACCAAAAGGTGAATTAGTACTCGCAAATGACGTCATCACTAATATAAAATATTAATTTCCGAACAGACCAATTGACAGAAAGGGGAAACTCTTTACAGGGTTGTCCTAACCCCAATCAAATATAATTTTCACTTTCATTGTGGCATTTGTGACTTTCACTTTCAATGTTTAATTATCCCACCTAACTGACAGAAAGACAGCTTGCCTGTTTATGGACATTAACAAGGCTTTTGACAGTGTCTGGCATAGAGGCTTTCTATACAAACTATACAAACTACACACACCAACATATCTACTACACACCATAAAGAACTTACTAGAAAACAGACAACTACAAGTACGAATTGACAAAACACTGTCATTTTCTTTTTCCCTTGAACAAGGGCTCCCTCAAGGATCCCCGCTCTCACCGTTTCTCTACAATATATACTGCCATGACATATACAATTACAACTTACCAGACAAAAATCAAATCGACAGATCGGCATACATATTACAATACGCAGACGACACGGCACTTATTGTACATGACAAAACTACTGAGAGAGCAACGCAAAGACTCCAAACACTAACAAACAACACAATGACATGGTTTTATAAATGGAGACTAACACCAAACGCGTCAAAAAACCAACTTCTGCTCACAAACCACAGACTCAACGCTGATTCCCCTACAATAACAGCAGACGGCCAAACGACACAACCAAAAAACGACGTAAAATACCTTGGAATCACAATCGACCACAAACTTAGATTCACTAAACACATGCGAAACATCAGGGCAGAAACAATGAAGAGAGCGAAACACTTCCGATCACTAACCTACAAAGACAGAGGAATTAGCACAAACACCGCCACCAAAATATATAAAGATATTTGTAGACCCTTGTTAGACTTTGGACATGTACTCATGACCAACAGAACAGAAAGGACAAAACGTTATACACAAACAACAGAGCAAATTGCACTAAGACTAATAACACGAATAAGACACCCCCAAAACCCACTACACAACCCCCCCACCCAACTACTATACGAACGCACAAACATGACAAAGATCTCTGAGAGACTCATACAGCTACAGACAAAATGGACAAACAACCCCTACAACTGGACCATACTGAATCCCCCTTGTCTTACAAGGCCAACCAGACAATCCCGCTTCCGTTTCCCTACATTAACGCTACTCGAACACTTACAAACGCAACGGACTAGTGGACAATAAAATAATCTCTTCTTGCCACTGAAATCTTATTTATTCAATAACATTGTTAACCTAGAATGGGAGAATTTTCATATTTGTTTTTTATCTGGATTGGGACTGCATGTATTAAACAAGGGCAAAAATACCGATAGGTCGATGGCCTTTTTTAGAAATAAAGATGTTTACTACTACTATTGTTAACCTAGAATAGGAGAATTTTCATATTGGTTTTTTATCTAGATTAAGACTGCATGTATTAAACAAGGGCAGAAAGACCGTTAGGTCGATAGCCTTTTTTTAGAAATAAAGATGTTTACTACTACTGTTTAATTATGGTCACCTGAGTTCTGGGTAATTAATAAGCAACAGGTATTTACGTAATGTTAATTAGGCAGATTACCTTGAAAAGCATCGTTGCCATAATTCTGGTCTAGTTTTTGGCAAATATCTCAGTGTTTGATAAGAATTAATTTTTCTTACTATTTTTCCTGTACTCCCAAAACACCCCCAGACAACACCCCCAGAGGAATGACGCCACTTCTGAATCACCCTGTATAATACCACACCAGTAAGCCACAATATTCCACTCTGTATTTTATAGATTCTTTTTCAAACATAGATGTTTTTGCCTGAATAGGGTGGTAGTGTCAATTTATCACATTTTTTCAGTTTAAGGTTTGAACACATGTTTCATTTCATTGGAAAGCAGCAAAAATATATTTACTTTTGATATTTAGAACGATGATACTTTTTTGCAAATAATGACGAATGTGAGATTTGATTGGTTATCTGAAAAGGGTTTTTGAGAAACGGGATTTACAGGGCCCAAGACCGAAACATGTTGAAAAATGAAAGAAGCTTACGTTCAGCAGTGGACGGTTGAGAGCCGATGATGTGAGATTTTAATGGTTTTTCGTATAGAAAAATCACATTTCTTTTAAAACTGATGGTTAGAACTCTTACAATACATTTGCTATTTGGGCGATAATTCCTTTTAGTTTGGTTTAGTTTGCAGTTTCCATCTTGGTGTCGATAAATATGTATTGATAAAAACTCCGACGTAATGGCTTTTAACAATTATTTTCTTTACTTGGCTTTCAGAAAAGTTTTCACTCCGCTTCCGTCATATTAATGCCGGTTTTGTTTGTCATTAATATTTAATTATAAAATCCCAGACTATTCTATTTTGATGTGGAAAAGCTTATTATAATTATGTACTTTCAATTGGCTAGCATGCAAGCAAGCCTTTCAGATTTAGGCCTTGTGCACAAAATCAATTTCCAACCGTTTCGGGAAGCTTAGAGGTCAGCTCAACGACTAGGGAGCCATTCTGTTCCAGACCCTTTTGTCATTTTATTTTTCGGCGACCTTTTGGATGAGATAACGTTTTTAATATTTTATTAGCTCGGGGATGTTCTTTGGTTATAAGGAGAGGATGCGACAAGACTTAAGTGTTACTCTGGGAATTAATAAGATATTTAGGAGCTGCTTGCCGGAATAGAGATAGGTGATGTTTTATTTAAAAGAAAATCTTTCACGTGGATGATTGTAGAGTTTAGACGCATTTGCTACTGGTGTCACTTGCCATTCAATGGCTCTATGGACTAGCTGCGAGTAAACTAAAAAAAAACAATTAACTCCTTTATTTCCGACGACTTATGCTAATGCCTAAAACAAGTTCACTTTTTTGCCTCACTTTAAAGCTGCGAAATGTATAACGAATAATAAATTCCTCTGACACAGATAGATATAGAAGTTTCAGCTGCACACATTTCGAACTTTCACCTAGAAAGTTAAAAACTTTCATTACCCAATCAAAAGTTTTATTTACAAACTTTTCCAATATCTTGAAGAATCGAGTTTCTAAAAAGTCCGGCTGGAAAAAAATGGGCCCCCATTGTTCAAGATAGAGGTCTATTTGTATCCAACATTTCACACATTCTATCTGTTAAGTTAAATCGGTCCGGTGTATTTCAGCTTATTTTGGACAACTTTAAATTACTCTTTCATTATGAACATGAGTTATCTGATAAATAAATTGAGGACTAAAATGTTTCTTGGCATAACTGCAAGCCAAGGAATACAGTAGAACAATAAGAAAAATTACAAATGCTCTAAAATTATTGTATTGACAGCTATTTGAACAGTAGTAGTAGTATTTCATTAAAATATTAATCAATTCAACGGCTACTTCTATGGGGATTGTTATTAGATATCATTTTAGAGGCAAATATATTTGTTAAAATGGCGGAAAATAAAAAAATTATCTAAATACAAAAAAAAAAAACAAATCCGATAGGTATTATCAATGAGCAGGGAACACAACGATACTCGGACAAAGACAAAGCGGACGCCTTCGCCGGACACTTTCAGAGGGCCTTCAAAAGATCAACAAATACAAACTTTGAAACCGACAACTGGGAACGGGTGAACAAATGGCATGACGAATTCTCAAGAAACGCGACGGGTCTAAATCACGAAATCATTACAGAGACCGAATATCTCGACGACTTAGCACAACTGAAAAACACGACACCCGGAAAAGACAATATTAAAAGCAAGGTACTTAAGCATCTAGCACAGGAGACAATTGAGCATGACTTCATATTAGGAAAACTTAACGAATGCATCACGACTAACAAAATACCCAAGTCATGGAAGAACGGAATAATAATTCCTATTTTAAAGAATGGACTAGATGACACACTAACAAAAAACTACAGACCCATCACGCTACTCCCGGGGTTGAGCAAACTGTTTGCACATTTAATAAAAAACAGATTACATAATTTAATCATACTCCAAACATCATATTCCAAAATACCAGTTTGGCTTCAAGACTAAAAACTCAACTATACATCCACTTTTTGTTCTTACTAATAGCATACAAACCACACACCTGACCGGAGGAAAAACTGCCAGCCTGTTTTTAGACATAAATAAGGCCTTTGGCAGTGTTTGGATCGAATGCTTACTGTACAAATTACACAAACTTGGCACTCCAAACTACTTAATACATATTATTAAACAACTACTCGAAGATAGACAACTGGAGGTACGAATCAACGACGACTACTCTATCCCCTTTTCACCTGAGCAAGGCTTACCTCAGGGTTCACCACTCTCACCACTGCTTTACAACATATATTGCCATGACATATACAACCACAACAGACAAGACAAAGAAGGTATAGACCAAAACGCTTACCTGCTGCAATACGCTGACGACACCACCCTTATCGCGCATGACAGAACGACCGCCAAAGCAGTGGACAAACTTCAGACACAACAGACACAATATCAGCATGGTTCTACAAATGGAGGCTCACACCAAATGCATCAAAAAACCGGCTGCTCCTCTCAAACCACCGAATTAAACCAGACACTCCTCTCAAACATCACCACGGACGGTCAAATAACCAAACCCACCGACAATGTGAAATACCTGGGAATAACAATGGACAATAAACTAAAATTCACAAAACACGTACAAAACATCAGAACAGATCTAACCAAGAGAGCAAAACACTTCCGCAGACTTACTTACAAAAACAAGGGTATCAGCATCAAGACAGCAGGTATCATATATAAAGCGATCTGCAGGCCTCTAATTGACTACGCTCATATTTTATTCGCCAACGTTACTGACAAAACTAAACGGCATTTACAGACAACAGAACAGATAGCACTGAGACCGATAACGAAGATCTGACACCCAGCAAACCCGACTACTCTACGAACGCACAAACTTGACAAGGATCTCGGAAAGACTACTCGTCTTGCAATCAAGATGGAAACACAACCCTCACAATCTCACCTTCCTGGACCCCCTCTGTTTAACAAGACCGACCAGTCAAACGCGTTTCCTCTTCCCAACCTAAACCCTATTGGAGCATCTCCAGACATAAAATATGTACATGTTTGTGAATTATATTAGTTATTAGTTATTAAGTTTCCACACAAAACTTTGTAATCAACTCAGGGCAGAAAGACCGATAGGTCGATAGCCTTTTGTTACTACTAAAGATGTTATTACTACTACTACTACCATTTGTTACTTTCCTTTTACTGTTAAAACATCTTCAGTTTAAAAAATTCTTACCTACTTAGAGTCAAGCAGCACTCACATTTTCCAACTAACAAAATTTTGTGAATTACGTTAAAAACTGTTATGAAAGGAAGAAAAATCAATATTGTCTTTTGCGTTGTTTTGAATGTTCATTTTTGAAAATTTATTAGCTATGATGGCCTTATCCATAATAAGTAAAAGTAACAAATGTTATATTTACTTGGGATGCAGCAGGCAGATGCATACAGGATAAAGCAGACTGAAATATTATAACGATTGACAATGTTAAACAGAACTGAAATATTGTCTTAGTGTCCCTCTTGATTGCAACAGATAAACTTGTTTTTCAATTTTGACTCGACTTTGGGAGATTAAGAACAAACTTAGGAATTCACCAAACGACTCACAACTATAAACTATGAAACCAAAGAAGCAATTCGATTTTTTTTCACTTTAATGCCATCCAGCGAATAAAACTGGAACCGGATGTATTTTAAAGCTTTAGCAGTCTTTACCTTACCACGTTATTACTTTCTGGGGTTTAGAAATTTAACGGAACGGTTTCCGCGTAGCAGAATAAAAGTAAATCATAAAATAAAATCGGAATCGAGCTAGCGAGCAACGGCACAGTTAGAAAGTTTCCAATTTTTTTCCTTTCTCAATTAATGGTGATTGTTTGCGGTTGTTCGTCATATTGGTTACCTGCTACTTCTTTGCTTATTGTTGCCCTAATTCGATGAAGCCTCAATTTTGATTGCACCGCAAATTTTATGGTAAATTATTAACAGGTTTTCAAAATCATAAGTTAATTTCATATGAATTCAGTAGTTCGTTATTGCGTAAATAATTTTGTCATTTACCGTATGCGGGTTTGCGTAATGTATGGGATTTATTATCTCAGTTTCTTCCCTTTGTACGAGTTTCATTTCATTTTGGAGCTTGCGAAAGTTATAACTTTCTAAAACCCTTTCAACCGTGGAACCAGAAAAATTATTTCAAAACTTTTCCGCACTACCATGTCTATATTTTCCCCCAAGTTTCCCAACTTCAAACAACTATTGTTGAAAGCTTTGTAATATGCGTCATTTTTGTGTCTCTTTGGAGGGCTTTTCATGTCGGTAGGGTGTTCTCGCTCCCGTCTCTACCGTAAGAAAACCGTATAATATGTTAGAAGCTGATCTTGAGTGTGAAATTATCAAGCGCTATATTTTTTAATAATCTGGATTGAGAATCCATAACTGAAACTTGCAGAATAATTCTAATTTTATTTTTTTAATTTGCGTTGTTCTCTCAATTAAAATTAGATTAGACAAATTGATGATGGTGGAGAAAGACACCGAAACGTATTATTAAGGAAATGAAATAATAAATAATCTGAATGACTGAAGCCCAGGATTTTAGTTTGAAGTAAAATTAGAGAAAATGAAGTTCACTTCGCAAGAATAGATTGCTAATTAATATATTTTTTCAGGAGTATGTGAGTCATCACTCGAGAGCATTAGAAGATCATTCTACAAAGTATAGGTAAGCTGAGATATCTGTTTATAAGACACGTGAATTGAGAAATTTCTAGTATAAAAAAACGAATACAAAACACTAAAAGTGTTGCTTTTGTTGCAACGCAATTAATTCCATATTAATTATTATCTAGTACAGTATGCTAATAAGCCATTTAACTTAATCTACTACATTTAATAATACAAAGCACACACATCCTCTGGTAGTCACTTTGTCTGTAATACAATAGTACATCGGTTTGACATGTACTCTCTCGCAATTCTTGCCTTCTAAACCAGTTCGAATGGTTTAGTTCTATTGAATCTTCTCTGTATTTCCGCATGATCCAGAAGCTTGAGTGCCTCAGGATTCACATGCCGATGGAGTCGCTGTTCATGATTATATGCATATTTTTTGATGACGTTATCTACTAGTTCTACACCCAAGCCTTTATGTAGATTTTCATTTCTTATATGCCATAGTGCATCAACAATACTACGAAGTATTTTACTCTGGAAGCGTTGGATGATGTTTCTATTGCTCTGTTTGGTGCAGCACCAAAGTTGCACACCATAAGTCCACACTGGCCTGAGGACTTGATTATATAACAATAGCTTGTTATACACTGTGAGAGCTGAGTTTCTACCGAATAGCCAGTACATCTTTCTGTACTTCAGATTCAATTCTTCCTGTTTCTTCTTGTCGTGTGGTTTCCACCTGAGTTTTGTATCGAGGGTTATGCCTAGATATTTAGCTGCATTCTCATAATGGGACATTATTGTCATTAATGTGGTTTGTAGTCTATTCGTTTGTTGGTAAAGTCGATTTGTGGACCGATTTCTTTTCATCTAATTTGATGCGCCATTTAAGGGTCCGACGTTGAACATCATCTATAGCTGCTTGGAGTTTTTCAGTAGATTGCACATTGCTGTCGCGTATCGTTAGGATTGCAGTGTCATCAGCGAATGGAGCAACAACATTTTGATCAGCAACAGTAGCTTAACTCAATTCTTCTTCAACCCCACTCGCACTGACATTCACTAATGTGGGCCGCTTGGATTCGTCCACTGTTATTGTGGTTCATTTGTCGAATAAAGTTTTATATTCTTCATCAGAACGTACTGCAGGTAGATCCCATGTATATAGTAGATACAGTATTTGTCCCAATACACTGCTCTGTGGAACGCCTGCTTGAATTTCTTTTAGATCAGACTAAGCATTGCCTTGTCTGATTTTGAAGGACCGCTCAGTTACGTAAGATTTCAATATTTGTGAGTGTTGAACCGGAAGCAACTTTTCAAGTTTATGGATCAAGCCTTCGTGCCACACTTTATCGAAAGCCTGTGCAACATCCAGGAATATAGCTGAGCAAACTTTCTTCTCTTCTAGCCAGTTATCTATAGTATTGACGATTCTATTGACTTGATCAATTGTACAGTGTTGATTCTTGAAACCGAACTGATGATCCGGGATAATCTGTTGAGCTTCAATTATTGGTTTTAGTCTGTTCAACAGAAGTTTTTCAAATAGTTTGGACATAACTGGTAGTAGTGATATTGGACGATATGACATTGCTTCATGGGGTGGGTTTCTAGGTTTTGGAATCATGATCACTTCTGCCATCTTCCATAACTGTGTCACGCGTTGAAGTCGAAATAAGGCGTTGATCAGGTTGGTGAGCTTAATTAATGCTTATTTCGGAAATTCTTTGAGGATCTGTCCTGTGATTAAGTCGAATCCAGCAGCTTTTTTCGGATTGATTTGAGTTTTTATTTCTTTAATAACTTCAGCCAGAGTGACAAACGGGATTTCTGCTTCTTCCAGCAATGTTTCTGCGTTATCTACTGCATTAGGTTGAAACATTTCCTCAAGGTGTTCTGCAAATCTTCTGGCTTTTGCTCATTGTTTTTAGCCCAGCTCCCGTCTGCATTTCTGATTGGGGGTGCATGCATGATTGGTCTTTTCAGGTTTTTGGTAGTTTTCCATGGCGAATATTCTCTACTAGAATCATTAGTAAGTTTCCGTAGGAACTCGCCAATGGTATCGTTCCTTATCTGTTTAATATCTCGTCTCAGCTGAGATGTAAGATTATTTAGTATAGTTTTATCTTGTGGAGATCTGGACTGTTGCCATAATTCCAGAATTTCTTTAGAATAGTTATTTCCTTCCAGTTTCCTTTTAATTTCTGGTGTGTTTTTCCATGCTGAATGTTGGATATCAGCTATTAGTTTTTATACCTCGAAGTCTAATTGTTCTTGATTACGTACCGGGACTGCCAAATTAACTCGTTCTTCTAATGTTATTCTAAAACTCTTCCAGTCAGTCCTTTTATTGGCTAGACAGGGATTGTTTGGTTTTGAAATAATATGTTCGCTCAGAGTCAAAACAATCGGTCTTCAATTTCCATATAATTGCTTGATACATTTTTAATTATGTAAAAGTCCAATTCCATAATTATAATAGCATTTTATCATTTTTAATTGTTTATTATAAATCATTTGTAACCAGTTTTATCAATGTCCATTTAGTAGATAAAGAGTTGAGCGTTGCTTGAATGTTCAGGTAATGATTAACAATTCTAGGTATTCTAAATCTATCAAGCATATTAGACATTGAAGGAAACTTTAAAAAGACTGGGTCTGTATTTGGAAATATCGTTTAAACTTTTGTTGACTCGAAAACAAAGCCTTCAAACGTTTTATAAACCGAATCGTGATTAAAAAGTCTCTGCAAGTTCCGAGTAAGTTCCAAATAAGTCGCCATCCAAATTTGCATTTTCAGGCTGACTCCATTAAATTACACTTAATATCGATATAAACGAAATAGTCAGTTTTTATATAATGTTGAAGTTTTTAAAATTTCAATCTGCCGACATCAATTGCTGATTGGAGCAAATATGACATTAATTAAAATATTTAGTTTGTGGGAATGTTATTCGTAAAGTATTTTATTACTTAATTTATTATTAAAAGTACGTATTAATAAATATAATTTATTATTTTGTTATAGCTTTATATTTATTTAGTGTGAAACGGAAAATATAATTCAATGAGTAAACAACTAACTCAAACAAACTGATATTTCAGTTTTAATTCAATGTTTAACGAAATTTTGTAATTGAATCCTCGAAGCAATTTCAAAAACGAGTTTGAGTTTCTTGTTGATTTTATCAATAGCGATTACGGTCTAACATTCTGCACTTTTATCTGCTTACTTTTACCCATCGCTTTCTGTGCTTAGTTTCGTTACAAGCATTACAATGCTAGGCGTTTCAGGTTTCAGCAAAGGTATTTGTCTTAAAATTTAATACAGTAGCTCCACAAACATGTTTTGCATGCATAGCTCGTCCTTAATTCGATAACGTTCCTCTTTTAGACATTCTGCGTTGGTTGAAAGAATTCCTTGCATTTATTTTACGGGTTTGTTAGTAGTTAAAAAGATATACCGTGCAAAATGAGACTGGAGTAGTAGTAGTAGTAGTAAACATCTTTATTTCTAAAAAAGGCTATCGACCTATCGGTCTTTCTGCCCTTGTTTAATACATGTAGTCTTAATCTAAACAAAAAACAAAGATGAAAATTCTCTTATTCTAGGTTAATAATCTTATTAAATAAACTTTCCAATTCTAATGACAAGAAAAAATTATTTTATTGTCCAGTAGTCAGTTGCGTTTGTAAGTGTTCGAGTAGCGTTGATGTAGGGAAACGGAAGCGGGATTGTCTGGTTGGTCTTATAAGACAAAGGGATTCAGTATGGTCCAGTTGCAGGGGTTGTTTGTCCATTTTGTCTGTAGATGTATGAGTCTTTCCGAAATCTTTGTCATGTTTGTGCAATATAGTATAGTATATATTTAGTATAGTAGTTGGGTGGAGGGGTTGTGTAGTGGGTTTTGGGGGTGTCTTATTCGTGTTATTAGTCTTAGTGCAATTTGTTCTGTTGTTTGTATATAACGTTTTGTCCTTTCTGTTCCGTTGGTCATGAGTATATGTCCGTAGTCTAGCAAGGGTCTACAAATAGCTTTATATATTTTGGTGGCGGTTTTGTGCTAATTCCTCTGTCTTTGTAGGTTAGTGATCGGAAGTGTTTTGTTCTCTTTATTGTTTCTGCCCTGATGTTTCGTATGTGTTTAGTGAATTTAAGTTTGTGGTCAATTGTGATTTCAAGGTATTTTAAGTCGTTTTTTGGTTGTGTCGTTTGGCCGTCTGCAGTTATTGTAGGAGAGTCAGCGTTGAGTCTGTGGTTTGTGAGCAGAAGTTGGTTTTTTGACGCGTTTGGTGTTAGTCTCCATTTATAAAACCATGTCATTGTGTTGTTTGTTAGTGTTTGGAGTCTTTGAGCTGCTCTCTCAGTAGTTTTGTCATGTACAATAAGTGCCGTGTCGTCTGCGTATTGTAATATGTATGCCGATCTGTCGATTTGATTTTTGTTTGGTAAGTTGTAATTGTATATGTCATGGCGTGAGACATATGTGAGACTGGATTATTCAATTATTATAACTACGTAGTTATTTCATCCATGTTGTGGATTTCCTACAGGTATAATAAATATTGCAACTTAAACTCTTGGTGATGGTCATCAATGCCGGGCATGATTAGTCCTAAGTGTTTTGCGGAACGCAATTTCAATTAAACTTGATACTAATTTTACTATAATTAACGTCAAAGGTATTTTAGTGTGGTCTATAATTTGATGAAACGTTCGTTCGATTCGAGGTTTTAACAATGTTCGCTCAAATGTGGGCAATTGGGAGCAAAATTATCGCTATTTATCTGCGGACAATCATAATCTAAATTCAATTGCATACGGTAATTTGGCATAAATATGGCTTATTACGGAAAACCGAAAATTGAATTAAAAGCTAATTATTATGGAATTCACATAGGAAACATCCGGGCCTATCGATATGTTTTTCGATCAATATTGAATAGCAGTTTTAGGAAGAGTGATCGAACTCTAATTAAATTTATTGGTCGATTAATAGGGGGGTAGAATCCATGTTGGTGTTATACGGAGAAATAGGGATTAGTTCTATTACACGAATGAAAGAATCGTTGAGTTTTGTTATAAACTTTCAATAATTCAATGGCAAGTCTTTCAAACTGCCATCTTGAAATGCTACCAGTAGCCGGTTGAAATGGCTTAAATAATTAATTTTGATAAACTCCCCAAGCACACTTCAAGAAAATTCTATCTGCAGCATAAAACGTTATTATTATTCGAGTATATTAGCAGAGAATGGAATTGAAACATTCAAAAAGAAACTGTTATTACTTCCTATTCGGAAAGTTCTTAGATAAATATGTGGAAAAGTTTATGTAGGTAGTAAAGATCCCATATTGGAAATCACACGTATCACACCTTCTGCAAATTTAATAATCTTTGAGGATTCCTTTACCTGAAATTATATTAAGGGTCCATATGCTGTAGTATGCACTCAAATTATCAGTGCCCAAATAGTTATGACTTTGATTGACTCAATCTTTGGTAAAATGTAAAATTTTGTAAGTTATTATTTTGCACTGTTCGATATTTCGTACAAATTTTTTTAAAAAATTTCACCTACAAACTTTTGTTTGAAAGTTACAGAAATATTATTTACGTAGATGGTTTTTATTGCATATTTAATCAAGCAGCAGATCTCCTGGAATAGATTATTAAAAATTAATAGTGCAGTTGGATTTCTCTGTTGAATTCCAGGATGTAACCTACTTTTCATACACTCACATTATTTATGAATATATTGAATCAGAAAATACATATTATAAATAGAAAATCGAAACGAGCGATTGATTAATACATTTGTGATAAATATATTTAATAAAATAAATACTTAAATAAACGAATTAGTTTGTTTAGTTCTTTGTACGATTTCAAATGTAATCACGTGTTCAATTTTTAGGTCTTTTTCAAGCCTACAAAAGATTAAATAAATAACTGAATGTTACGTTTGAATTATTGATATCATACAAATTATACGACTTAATGCTTTCCCTAAATATTTTCTCGAAAGCTCTGAAATTAAAACGGATAAGTTGTGCAAATGGAAGATGGTTATTTGCATATTTTATATAGTCGAGGACTCTTAAGGCTCAGAATTGGCGCCTCCATTCTGAATTTCTCGCATTGCAATATTGACTTTCCGCATGTTCAGATTTCCAAATCACTTTGCTGAAATTACTATTCATTTTTCGCGTGCAAATTTCAGTTGACACAGCTGTAGATGTCAAGTTTCGTTGCTATTTAGATCGGCTTGTTCAATTTTCAGTTTAGATGAGTAAAATTACTTATCAGTCAACCGACATATATTTATATATATTCTTTGCTATATTAAAACCATCTGAAAAATATTCTATAAAGAAAAAGTAACATTCTCTTAATGTAAGTATACTATATTTCATTTGCAGGATGTCTCAACATTGCTCATTTTCATATGCTTTTTTTGAAATATTTAAGCTTTTCAAGCTGGCAACATATATTACTTTTGCGTGCTACTTCAGATAAACCCTTTATACCAAGGATATACTTATGGAATATTAATTTATATCTTCTTTATTAATTTCTCATAAGTTGTTCGTACATCTTATAAAATAACGTGTCCAAAATTGTACGTAATCGTATCTGGAATATAGTTAATAGAGGTGCAGGACTGTTTATTTAAAGATATTTAATATTTGAAAACAAATGTATTATACACGTACATGCCGTGCCTACATTTTTTCCATTAAATGAAAGCCAGTAAGGAAGTACACATTAACCATTGCTTTCTTGGTCAGTTCTGTTCTGATGTTTTGTACGTGTAAAAATTTTAGATAATTATTCTTTTAAAGGTTTTTATAAATATTATTTGATAAGTAAAATATTTCTTGCCTCAGTCAGGAATTGCCTTGAGTCACTTTAGTGGTCCATTTTGTCAGTTCTTGCGTTAGTCATCATATCATTTGCTTCTGGTACCTCTTATTTTATTATTACTACCATCTTATGTCGAATTGGTCGGAGTTTATTTACGTGGATGTTGTTTGGGAGAAATTTATTTGTAGGCTAGAGAACTGTTTTTAAAAATACATCTTTTAATAGAATTCAATTTTTTGTGGCAAAAGCTGTGACTAGAATTTTCCTCGCTTAACTCCTCCTTTCTTTACTCAGAAATCGTTGTAGTTTGAAACAGAAGTTAAGTAAAAAGAGGAAAACGTACAGTTCGGCTATGTTTTCTAATGTTTAACCCAATTAATGCATTTCTTCACTGGGCAAAAATATAATTTCGGTCAGCATTTCACTTGAAACGTAGGTCTAATGAGGGGAATTTGATATTTGCTTGTATACGTTTGTTACTGCTACTCAGTTTCATTACGGCTAGTAACAAGCGCCCTGCAGTTTTAATGGAGATGTTTTATATTTATGTAATTTGGTGTAAATTTCTGCATTCCCTTGGCGAAGCGCCGCTATACACAATTGAAAATAACGAGCCTCGTATTTCAGTTTTCTTGAGTTATTTAGGTTATTTTATTCACTAAATTGCCTGCATGCCTTGATCCTATTTATTATTGTTGCTTATGGTCGCATTATTTTATGCATGTTTAATTTCATGGTGCTACTATTTGGAAATTACGTTTCGAATAGTGTTACATTAAAATGAATACGGAATTACAGTTCGTTACAGTCGGTTATTACAGTTCACTTGAGTTTAAAATAGACAAAATACGCCGGGTGTAGTAATGGAGATATTATTTCGTATTTTGGCATCTTTCCTGTAAACTTTGGTGAAGATTATCAATTTTCTGAATGAAGGAGAATATTTTAATAATTTAACAAGCTTAAGATTACAGCACAGCCAAAAATGTTTTGCTTACCAAAACATTTGTAATTTAAAAAATCAAAAAAATAGTTACATTATAATAGAAAAATTCTTCAACATTTTTTATGAAAAGGTCAATATTATTTAGAAACTTAATGAAGATGGTAGTGTCCGTGTATATCTAATTGACAGGGTTTGTAGCTGCTAAACTAATGCAATTTTTTATGTTGTATCTGTTGCAAAACACTGCGTGGTTTATTATCAACGTATGGTTGCATTCTTATAAATTATATGAAAATTAAAACGCTAGACGTTGATGCCTGGTTATAATCGACAATAATAAGTTACTATTATTGTCTGTCAGAAGGCAAACTGAGTCTTTTGAAGGATAATTGCATATTCGAAGTAGGCAATAACATATATAACCGCAGTCTCAACTATTATGCAATCGAAAAGACAAACAATTATTCTGGTTTATTTTAAATAGACATACCACCATATTAAGCAGCCGAGGAATTTGAAATGGCAACATATACATTAACTGCTATTGACTATTGTCTTAGTTTTAACACTCGATAAAGTTTACGTTTAGTGCTTTTTAGTTTTGTAAAATATATCTAAAAATGATTGTGATACATTCTAAAATCCCCTAGTTATTTAAACAGAAAGAACAAACAAAAAAAAATTTGCAAAATACACACAAAATGTATAGATATATAAAATTGTATATTGAGGGACAGTTTACTTTATCAGCCCTTAAAATAAATTTGGGCCTCCAAGCAAGGAAAATCGTTGAAACACAATTTATGTTTACACTGTTTACATTAGGCGAATAAAAGCAGCTTGGTGAAAACGTCGAGCACTAAGCAATAAACAACGTTTTACTATCGAATTATTGCCAGGGAAAAGCTGTTTGCATTTATTGCAAATTTTACTGCACCACCATTGGTTTGGTATTATTAGATAAACGTCTTTTGGTGTTTTATACGTGCTCCGGTAAATCATTTGGAGATCACATGAATCCAATGGCTTTATGTGTAAACAAATTATATACTTTTTGAAAAGGTATTATTTGAAATAAAATTTTAATGGATTAATCTAGAACTAATTGCCTAAAAGAGCCTTCTGCCCCACATCCAAATAAATCTTGTTGGCTCGGATCAAGTTCAAATTTTGCAGTAGATTTTGCGGATAGCAACTTTTGAAAAAGGTCCTCAGATTCTTCGATTTGTTCGCACCAATCGTCTAGGAAGTTCAAGGGATATTTGAAAACTCGCATTCGATTTTATTTGAATACTTACCGTAAAGTTGGTCCAAGGGTTTCTGAGTACCACCGTAGTCTTTTGGTAGACATTCTTGAGGTATATATTCCCATAAAGATTCTGTAGATTTATGGATAATTATCTGAAATATTACATATTTTATATATTTTTTATATGTTTTTTAAACCTTGCATTTGGCAAATTTATATAGGGATAATAAAACGACACCTACCTTGTTTACTATTTTACCAGGAACGAAAGACTTCAGAACTCTCATTATATGATCCATAAAACCAGTTACATTGACAAAATGTAATGAGTGAATTCTTATGTTCACAGATATCTGTAATAGGAATGTACAATTTTGTTTTGCAATTGTAATAAGTCTGAGTACTGAGACATTCAATGATTTGTTTCTGATTTTGGAAATTTTCATTTTTTATTGAATATTTAAGGCATCTTGAAAATCCTCTTAATGCTTCACCAATTGTCATTTACTGCGTAAATCAGTGGCTTTCGCATGGTCAAATACAATAACTTTTTTATTTTAGTGGCTATTCTTTAAGCTGTTGCCTGACAAGGTCTCCTTTGTTCTCTAATAAGATGTATTACTTTAAGCTTAAGAATTAAGTGTCCTGCTATGCACAAAAGTCATAAATCATTTGAAGAAGCCCAGGAGCAATTAAACAGCAATGTTTGCTATTCTAAATATCATTGTAAAACAATTGTTTGTTAATACTAATGAAAGCCAGAACTCTAAGTTTAAGATATCAAAGAAAATAACTGAAATAATTTAGAATATTACTTAAAAACTAACATTTTTATAGGATGTTAACACTCTGTAGTAACGGCATTGGGTACAATTGGATTTTTTTTCGTACAAATGTATTAAGATATACTTGTCTTGAATAGAGTTTACGGAGTAAGGCAAAAAATCTATTCTAAAGTTTTTGGTAAACATCATAAAAATATTTAGGAAAAATAAAAAACGTTATAAATTTGAAGGAATTAAGCTAATTCAGATGAAAGCAATGCATGCAAAGAAAATCATTAATCTTAATTTACAAAATTAAAAAACTGTTGGAATCCATAAAATGAAAAGTAAGTCTATTCAGTATGTCTTACCAGCATATCCACCAACTTTTGATTAACACTCGGTGTATATTTAATGAGATTTTTCCAGGAATAACTCGAGAAATCTATTAGTATTATGTTAGACAAACATAATTCCTTTGTGAGCCGCATTTCTGTTATCATAAAAACCGGAATATGGTAGATAAGTGCATCATCAGCTAGACCTTCCGGATCGGTTAATTTGAAAATTGTTATCCGGCATAAAT
This sequence comes from Dendroctonus valens, assembly GCA_024550625.1. Lineage (NCBI taxonomy): Eukaryota > Metazoa > Arthropoda > Insecta > Coleoptera > Curculionidae > Dendroctonus > Dendroctonus valens. The sequence goes on from JAJTJO010000096.1 coordinate 160,464, forward strand.
CCGGAGTTAGCTTAGGCATAACTACGGATTTTCTAAAAAAGGAATAACATTTCAATGTGCTTTATTTTTAGCGATTTATGTTATTGCATCCTGAATTATGTTAAATCGCTGATTTCTGAAGACGTAATGCAAATTTTTTAGAAATTTAGTGTGGGTATTATGAATTGCTAGTACATACGCCAGATTTTTGCTTTGCAGATAATCTTTTGCATTGGGAATTAATTTATCAAAAAACTCGTGGGCATATCTTGTTCGAATTCGGTAGTAACCTTCCACACATTGTTTTGCTTTCTCCATGCTCATTTTACAATTTAGCAGTACCAACCGAAACTTGTTTCCATCTAGAAAATAAAAATGTACAAAAGGGCACTTTGCTGCTTATTTAGGTAACACACAAGGCAGTATTGCATAAATCAACATACAAAAGAAATGTGGAGAGTTTACAAAGCAGATAAACAGTACAAACTAAAAAAACTTAGAACGGTGCTAAAATGCATTCTATATCGCAAATTACAGTTTAAAATTATTGCGCTTTCAAAAATAATACGAATATTTAAGAGAACTCTTACTTACTTACCGTTTCATAAGTTAAGATGAGAACATTTGAAAATTATATATCAAGATAAGAACTAACCTTCTTCTTGCGGCAAGTGACCACTCTGCTTAATCCATGTCCTAAGCGTTTTCACATTCCCTTCAAATTGTTCTTCTGTCATTGAATAGTGACCTAAAACTGCTCGCTTTTCGTCTTCCGTTACTTCTAGTAAGTTCGAAAGCTTTGACATCTTGAGGAACAAAGTCTTCCAATTACTAGTGGTATTAACTTAATTGCAAGGTAACAAAATATTCTAATCATCCAGCAGCGTCTTTTCTTTTTTAATTAAAACAGTACTGTTTTAAGCAACTCAATATTTTTAAACACCTACTTTATAATTTGGTAAAATCTTAAGCTTAAAAAGTGGTTTACAACGATCTCTAGTTACAGTACCAAGCAGGCCACTTGATGTCTAAAACAAAAGTGAAAAATGTAAAAAGCGTTTTTAAGTAAGTGTGTTATTGTAGAACTTTGCACTTTACTATTTACCTACTATTGGGGATAATGACTATTTCGTATTTTTTTTAATCTTAAAAATCATTTGGGAAATTGGATTGTTTGACCACATTAAAAAAAACACTTCAAAAAGTTACTGGCAATTAAAAAAACTATTTTGCAAAAAATATTAACAGACCATTATGTTTCTGTTTGTTCAAATTACTTCAGGGGCAGTTAAATATTGAGATTCCTGCTGTTTTAATAAGTTTTTAAAAAGTTATTTATTTTAAATAACACATAAACTTGAACAATTATGTACCAAGCCATTTTTGTATTTTTTGGGTTTTATTTAATCATTCTACAATACCATAACGCCATTATTACGTTATTGAATTTAATTTCAGTCTCAAATAAACTGCACCTGCTTACTGATTATTACCGAAATTAAATTCAACTTAAAATCTCTTCAACAGTGACTAGCTTATAACTTTTTTGAAACTCTTCAGTACATTGCAAGGTGTAAAAAGCATTTATAAATTAGTTGAATCGGCTACACTTTATCAACTTTGTGTTCAAATAGGATTCTTGCACTTGTTTATTATTAAAATTTTGCCATTTTTTAAATAGTAAATTTGTGCAGAATACATATCTGAACAGTGGACAGTGAAAATTAAGAAATTAAATGTAACGTTAAATCTAACTCGAATACTTAGTACTGCTCATTGGCATATACTTAAACTTACCGCTGATTTGTACTTTTCTTTGTAGTCTCCGATGTCAATGCATTAAAACTTCTATTAAGAAAAACACCACTTCTTCAGCTTTAACTATATTAGTACTAACAGTATTACGTAATATGCACCAAAACAAGTAAAACCGAGGTCTGCCATGCAGTAGATGAAACTAAAAGAAAATAACGTTGCATCTCTTCAAGAATAGCAAGAGGCTTGGGCCATTATCCTTCAATTAATGCTGTACAAGAAAAGCCTACATCTGGGTCAGAGCATGACATGTTTATACACTTACTGTTATGTTTTTTAAGTTCAGTTAAAAATGAATTTTAATAATTGCAGTTTTTCCCAGAATATTTGAAATATAATGTGATGACTCTTTAAAATCGACCTTCAAGCCAGTAGAATTTCAGACAAACCTCTTGCAAAACGTTGATAATTTTCAATTCAAATGCTGAAAAATGCCACTGACAATAACATACCATATGTAGCGTACATTCAAAGCACATGCAATTTACTTCCAGAAAAAACGAAACTGCATATTAGGAGGAAAATAGTTAGTGAGTTCCAGCTAATAACATATATTTCTCACGCAAACTTGTCACTGTGAAATAATGATACTAGTTAGCAATCATTATAGCTAGACTATCACAGGAATGAGTAGTATTTGTTAATTGATCTACAACCGTTATGTAATGGCTATGATTTGGCACTCTTTCAAATACCATAATGATCTTTATTACCGAACTAGTGCTTTTTTAAATTTATTAACGCACTAGTATTTTATTCATACTTTTATGCACCTGCACATTCATACCTGTATGCATAGAAATCTCTCTTCTCCAGCATCTGATAAAAAAAATTGTTCTTTTCTTCCTTGTTAATACCTGGGACTTCATAGGTTTATACCCTAACGATTTTCGTTTCAGGAATGCAATAAAATTTACATATTTTTTGAAGTTGACATTCTGCTTGATTGAAATTTCCTTTTTTAACATTGGAGTAATAGCACCAAAGGGATGAGGGCTTATGTCTTTTGCTTAATTCGTTAAAATATACTAATAATCCTTTCTTGCTTGTTATTTATGTTCAGTATCTTTCGTGAACAGCACCATTTCTGGTACCGATCAAAAGCTTCTTGGTATTTCTTCCGTGATTTATCTGGCACAAGATCCGAAACAATATTAAATGCTTCGTTCTCAATATCAGATGGAAGATCCTCGCTTCAACTCATTTTAAAATGTGCAATTTTAAGACACAACTTTGACAATGATCGACGCAAGCAATTTCTGTTGTGTGTTCTGTATTCAATTTTATAACTAATTATTTTTACTCAAATAATCGTTACAGTGGTAGATAAATAACTATTATAGCTACGGTATTTTTCCAAAATGCTATTGGTTTTCCTTATAAGGAAAGAAGTTGTATACAACTTGAATTTATTTGAATCGTTTTCATTTTGTTACAATAATTAATAGACATTTGAATGTAAATTATAGTTTATCGATTTCTTGCGGCTTTAGGGAAGAAACAAAGATTGTATCAATGGCTAAAACCATTAAATGCATTTTACAGAGGTTCAAATTCGATATTTGAATTCTATTCGATTATTCGCTTGCAAAGAACTAATTTTACATTTCCATCATGACTTATTATTCTTTGTACTTTTACTTTGTGTGTACTGATTTACTTCAATATACTTAATACTCTTTGTATTTTTTAAATTGTTCTTTGTTTATTTAAGTTATGGTTCTTTTATCTATCATGCAGCTTAAAAAATATATTTAATATTGTGTCTCAATTAATTATTGGGAAGCACTTTTTTCTGAATGAAAACGTTTGTGCTTGGATATACTTTTTATGAAAAACATCAATATTTTTTGATAAAATGCAATAATTTTATACATTTAGGCATGATTTAAAATTAATTTGAATTAGCAAGAAAGTTTGGTAGCTGTGATAGTACTTAATAGATTTATATTACTAGCGACTATTTTACGACACATTTACCAAATACATTAATATATCTGCCGTTTTCATGTTGTTTCGGTTCTTTTCCTGCTAGTTGGATCAAAAACTGTATTTGTGTTGGTGCTGCAGCAAAATCGAGCTTTTTCGAAAAACTGTAAACTGATTAATTTTTATTGAAAGATGCATTTTGTGTTAAACGACCGGAAGGGAATAAATTGTAATTTGTAGTGCTTCTCTGTGGTAACCAATTAATTGGATATAAAAATACACACAGATAGTATTGAAATGTGTATTCACTATTCTGAAAAATCTCATTGGAAAACTTATATAAAATACGCTTTTGAGCAACATTTCTGACTATTCTCTGAAAGCATTGCTGAGGCTAAACTCGACTAATAAATCGGAACTTTGCAATGTCCGTATGTATTCGTGATATGTAGTAGGAAGGCGGTAACTTTTATTTGCAGTTTTAAAGCTTTGGAAAACCTAAATTATGATATATTTTGATTAAAAGTATATCTCCTTAGAGGTGGAAAGCCAGTGTTTCTAATTCGTGTAACCACAAAGTCGACAACCTGCTTTTAATAAGATTACAAATAGTAAATTAAGTCCGATTTAGTAGTTTGTATAGCTCAGAATTTATCTTTAGTTTTTTACAAGAGTGAAGGCATCAGCATTTTATTTTAGGTTTAAATAAATTGTATTATGTTGGTCGATTTGATGTTTGTTGATGTGAGCTGTTGGTCTATTAGATCCACTTTTATTGACATTTTATCTGTTAACAACTTTAATTTTTGTGCTGATAATTTTTTCCAATAGACCTTTAAAAGGGCAATGTCAAATATAAAGTCCGAGCTTTTTAATATTTTTATTAATTTGCTGCTATTAGAAATGTTTGCTCTTATATCTGTTAGATCTTCAGCATATGAATTTAGAAGAGCCGACCCCTAAATTATTTTTTTATGCAAAAGCTTACTGATTTACACATCAGACCATAAAGATATTATGGTCAATTCCAATGTATTCCTGGGTTTTCAGTCAATTTTATTGTCACTAATTATGGTGTTATGTGATGAGCCCTGCGTTTCGTCCCGGGTCTACCTATTGGACTCGTCAGTAAGGCTTAGGTAGACCCTGCCTTATACGCCGGACATCGGTTATACGCGTTCGGACGTAACAGGAATACATTGGAATGAATTAAAAGTACAGTCAGGAAAAAGAATATACAAAGATAGATGCTTGGGAAAAAAGCAGAATGGAACGAGTGGCAGCATCGGCAACACGGGTTGCCAACATCTCACCGCACAAGATCTACACCGTGTTATGATATCTCATTTCACGTACAGTTTGATATCTTATTTCACGTACTCAGCGTAAGGAAGTATCTAATTACTCTTACGTTATAAATATTGTTCTGTAGTTTCACTGATGGTATGTAACACCTCAGCACTTAAATAATATAAATTCGAACAAATCTGTAATAAACAGTCAGTTGTATCTTGAAGCTGAATCCATATCAATCGAAAGTAAAATAAATTTGTTTTAAAAACTCCCTTTCCAAAGTAGTGATTCTAACTGGCGCAGTCGGTAAGATTTGTCAACGAAAAGTCGTAAGAAATTCTTCAAAACGATCGTCGTGTGAGTATCAAAAACGATCATCGTGTAAGCATCGTGGAAGAACTTTGAAAACGGTCATCCCGCATCGTGCGTGATAAATTCGGTTCGTTTGAACGATTTGCGACAAACCCGAACATTTCATTGATTGGCAGCGACAGGGCAACTCAAGGCCAGAACGTGAGGAACAAGCATCGTCCGATCAACTTTGGTGCGAGAAGAAGGGAACAAGCATCGTCCCACCTCTCATAGATTAGCCAGGGAAGAGACAAGCATCGCCCTTCCTATTGGACCCTAGCAACTAAGGAAGAAACAAGAATCAAAGAAATGAAAATAACATTGGTACTTCTATCACTGTAAGTCCACTTTTCCAATTTCCATTTTTTTGAACAATTCGAATATTGCGAATTTTTCCGCTTTTGTTTGCATAAGCAGCAAAACATTCTTTCGCTCAACATAATTTTAAGTTTTAATTTAAGAAAAAAAAAATTAAAAATAAAAATATAAGACAATGGCACACCCTAATTTTGTTTTGATCAAATATCAAGCAGATAACATTCCCCCATTAGACGACATAATAATTTTCTCTACCTCTTTACAAGAACATATCGAGAGACTAAAATCTGTTTTTGAAAGGTTAAGACAGTCAAATTTCAAAGTCCAACTTGACAAAGTGAATTCTTACACCATGAAGTTGCTTACTTAGGTCACAAAATAACAAATAAAGGAGTTAGTCCTAATCCAGATAGAATTAATGCAGTAAAACACTTTCCAATACCCCAAACACAGAAAGAAATAAAATCATTTTTAGGTTTAGCTGGTTACTACCGCAAATTTATTAAAGACTTTGCAAAAATCACCAAACCGTTAACAATTTGTCTCAAGAAAGGAGCTAAAGTCACACATTCACCCGAATTTCTAAAATCAATCAATCTATGATACTTTAGCAAAAATAGAAGTTGCCATAACGTTCTCAAAAATCAATATTCTTCATAATTCAATAATTAGTCCAACCGAACTTCTAAGAGAAATCAACCAACTACATCCCCAAACTACACAATGACAAGTAACCAATTGATATCAACTCTCAACAAATAACAAATCTAGAAAACTTAATAAAAGTTATAAGTTTCATAAAGGAATTTGAAGTAATTTTTATTTTAGAACTTCCATTAGTCGAGGCGGAAACATACCAATATTACAAATTGTTTCCTTCTCAAATTCCCAAAAACAATTCCTTTCTAGTCAACAAACCCTTCAAACCATACCTGGCCCTAAGTGAGAAAAAGTGCTCATTTGACAATGAAAAATGTCTAGAAATACAAAATAATGAATTTCTTTGCAAACGAACAGTCAGCCAGATGATAGAAAATCATCCACCTTGCAGTGTCCAACGGATCAAATTCCAATCAAATGTCACAACTTGGCACCCATTCGAAGTTAAACTTGAAGAAATCCAATCGACCAAAGTAGCCGATGAAGAAATCCAATCGACCAAAGTAGCCGATGGATGAAAGGCCGTCAAGACGCCATTCATTAATATTTGAAAATTTTGAGTTAAAGCAACTACAATTTCAAGAAATCAACCTACTCAATCTGACCTGGACCTCTACCAGAGCATGTCAAGCAGTATTCAATCCACCTACCCTTAAATTGAATACCATGAACCAGAAATCAGCAGAAGACATCCAAGCTCAGTTAAAGAGCCAAGCAGTCCAACTCCAAGGGATGCAGACACCCCTATATGTTAACCGTACTAGCTATGGACCAAACTATTATACATCGTCCTATTTGCATTTATCTGCTATATAATATATAAATTGATTTGTAAGAAACTTAAGAACAAGCCAAAAAAAAAAAACGAAATTATCGAAACTTCAATTTTCAAATGAAATTACATTACTTTGAGGATATAATTTCATCTAAGGCCGGAGGTGTTATGATATCTCATTTCACGTACAGTTTGATATCTTATTTCACGTACTCAGCGTAAGGAAGTATCTAATTACTCTTACGTTATAAATATTGTTCTGTAGTTTCACTGATGGTATGTAACACCTCAGCACTTAAATAATATAAATTCGAACAAATCTGTAATAAACAGCAGTTGTATCTTGAAGCTGAATCCATATCAATCGAAAGTAAAATAAATTTGTTTTAAAAACTCCCTTTCCAAGGTAGCGATTCTAACTACCGGCTCGGTTCATTTACGTCCGATGTATAACCGATGTCCGCGTATAACCGATGTCCGGCGTATAAGGCAGGGTCTACCTAAGCCTTACTGACGAGTCCAATAGGTAGACCCGGGACGAAACGCAGGGCTCATCACATAACACCATAATTAGTGACAATAAAATTGACTGAAAATCCAGGAATACATTGGAATGAATTAAAAGTACAGTCAGGAAAAAGAATATTATGGTCAATGTCAAGCATCTTTCGAAATAACGATTTCCTTAAATTTTCACATATGGTTAACTGGAAGTGTTTTGAGTAAGAGGTAATAAAATACATTTATTTGTTAATTATTGTTAATTAATTTGTATGTTGAAAAACTCTCCTTGAATAGTGCAATTTTTTAAATCTTCAAACATCAAACCGTATTAAAACTGCTTTTAACAATAGTTTATCAAGAAATCGGCACATTGTATGTTCCGAAAATTGAAACAAACAACACCTTGATTTTCTAATTTTTTAGCTTTAGTATAACATTAGGTATCAACAATCTTGCATCCTTTGCCAAGTATTTGAAAATGGTTTTTAACTTACTTTCAGAGTTATTTGAATCTCAAATTGATGTCTGACGTTTAAAAGTGGAATATTAAATCTCAATTTTACTTCTCGATGATAAAAAATAATAAAATAAGCGCGGGACTAACTATCCCTTGGAAAAAGAGGATAGTTACGACAACGAAACACACGCCTCGGACCCGGACGAATCTCTTAAGACGAAACACGTGACATAAAATTATAATGAATGTCGGAACATGGAACTTACTTAGCCTCTATAGACCTGGAGCCTCTTCATAAGCCGTTAAAGAACTGGAAAACTAAATATGAACATAACAGCCGTTCAAGAAATCAGGTGGCCAGGGAATGGAACCCAAAGAGTGGGAAATTCGGTATTACCATGTAGCGGAAATTATCAGGAACGACACCAATTTGCGACAGGTTTTATAGTCAGGGAACCCATAGCAAAAACAATTATGGATTTTAAAAAAGGAGAGTGGTAAAACTACTCGGTGGTCTCAGCCCATACCCCGACAGAAAATAACATCGACGAGGAAATAAAGGATACATTCTATGACGAACTGGGAAATCTTATACTGAGTATCCCCACATATGATATGCTAATTATTTTGGGATACTTTAATGCCAAAGTCGGCAAAGAAGAAGCCTATCAAACAACTATAGGCAAGCATAACCTCCATGACACTAGCAACGGCAATGGAACCAGACTGATCGACCTGGCTAGGTCCCACAACCTCCTAATAAAATCAACCATGTTAGGTCATAAAAACATGCACAAAGGGACGTGGATTTCAAATGACGGATTCACAAGAAACCAAAACGACCACGACATAATAGATAGAAGTCATGGTAGAAACTGCTTGGACGTCAGAAGCCTCAGAGGAGCAGACGCAAATACGGACCACTTCCTAGTAAGGGCAAAGACTAGAATAAGAATCTCCACTTGCCCAATGCCTAAGAAAGAGATCAGAACAGTTGTGATACCGGAAAACTAAAAACAGAAGAGACACAAGAAATAAAGGAGCCACAAGTTGAAAAAAGGATAGATGAATTATGCGCTAACATCGAGGAAGCAATAGACTCCGTATCCAGACAGGTACTTGGCAAAAAGAAAAACCAGCCGAGGAAATGGTTCGATGATGACTGCAATAGGACACTTGAAGCACGGAACCTGGCTAGGAAAAAAATGTTACAACATCCAACAGCACCTAATATAGAAGAATATAGACATCAAAGAACAGCAGCACGCAGAATGGCGAATAGCAATAGACAGAACAAAAGGGTTTTTCGAAATCTCAAAAAAGAAAGAATGATATAAACCCAGAGAAGAAAATTTTCTCACAAAAAATAGTGGAGGACTTATAACCAACGAAAAAGCGATTCTAAATACCTGGAAGAAATACTTCTGTGAAATGCTCAATGATGAGGAACAAACAAATACGCCACCAACAAATATACCAACGGCCGAAATAGAAATACAACCATCGTCGTAAGAAGAAACAGTGAAGGCAAAAAAGAAATTGAAAAATGACAAAGCTTTAGGTAGCGACGGCATACCTGCCGAATGCATACAACCTGGCGGAGTAACACTCCATAAGGCCATACATAAGCTTATGTAAATCATCTGGAGGACAGAGGCCCTACCGGATGGGTGGAAAGAAGGCATAATCGTCCCTATACATAAAAAAGGAGACGAAAAGAAGTGCACAAACTATCGTGGGATAACTCTTCTGAATACATGCTATCAGATACTCTCCAATATCCTGCTGGAGAGAATGAAACCATATACCGAAGAAATTGTTGGGGACTACCAATGTGGTTTTAGATCAAATAGGTCCACCGTAGACCAAATTTTTACCATTAGACAAATAATGGAGAAATGCTGCGAATTCCACAGAGAAATCCACCAAATGTTTATTGAGTTCAAACAGGCATTGTCGAATGCCAGTAGGTAGATCAAAGTTGTGGCAAGCAATGCAAGAACTGGGATTCCCAAAAAAACTTACAAAAGTATGTATGGAGGATACGGGATGTAAAGTAAGAGAGGGACAGAGTCTCTCCGACTCCTTCAGTATCAATAATGGTCTCAAGCAAGGTGACGCCCTCTCACCTCAACTCTTTAACATAGCATTGGAATATGTAATTAGGAACTAAAAAGTTGAGAAGCCAACTGCCATCTTCCATCTAGAGGGACCCAACCTGCTTCTGAATTTTGCAGACGATGTCGATATGATTGGCAACAGCAGGATCAACCTTAAAGGCTTCATAAAAAGGAAGGAGGTTCGAAAAGGAAGCAGAACGGATATGCCTCAAAATAAACCAGGACAAGACCAAGTATATGTACCTCAGTAGAAATAATCGGAACCGAGATAGAGTAGGACAAAACTTCTCTATCGGAGACTACAACTTTGAGCGGACAATACAATTTAAATATTTGGCTACAAGTATTAGTGGAAACAACGTCATCACAGAAGAGATAAATAACAGGATGCAGGCTGCAAACAGATGCCCTTTTGCTCTTCAAAACCTATCAAAATCTAGAATAATTATCAGGAATACTAAGCTGAACATATACAAACAATTATAAGGCCTGTCGTAATATATGGATGTGAGACCTGGACACTAACGGTTGCAAGCGAAGAACGGCTTAAGGTCTTTGAAAGGAAAGTGCTAAGAAAAATATTTAGAACCCAACTAGAGACGAAAGCCCAGGGCAATATAGAATTAAAACCAATCAAGAACTCAAAGAACTCCACACTGATACCAGCGTAATAAACGAAATAAAGGCCAGGAGACTACAGTGGGTAGGACACGTTAAAATAATGCCAGATGATAGAATGGTAAAACTGGTGTGGGAGGAGAGTCCAGGAGGAAAACGTCCATTGGGCCGGCCCCGCCTCTTGTGGAGAGATAATATTACAAAAGACTTAAAAGCCATGAAAATCGAAGATGGCCCCGATCGAATGCTTAATAGAGAAGAGTGGAGACGTGTGGTTGAGTCGGCGAAAACCCACCCAGGGTTGTGAAGCCACAGATGATGATGATGATGATGATGATGATAATAAAAATTATAGTTTGATTTATTAATTTAACAATATGATATTTCTAATTTTTGTTTCTAATTTAGTGAATGGTGCATAAGCGACCGGTAATAAAGTAACACTATGGTTTTATGTAAAAATACTGCAAAGTTTATTTCTATATAATTTTTTTTGTAGTTATATGTATATTGTGTTATAGATAATCAGTAATGTATTTTGGCAAAGAAAGGTGAAGGTTTTCATTCTTACTTTTCCTGTTGTGTTAATAAAATGGGAATTAAAACACAAGAAACATTGTTTAAACGTAACAAAATAGTTAAAATTTGATATTCTCCTCAATGTCTTACAAAGGAAAAAAACTAGTTACATTTTTCGACTTAAAAAAATAGGAATATATGTATATTAATTTCTAAAGACTTTTTCTGCCGATCTTCAGAAAAAGACACTACCTATACTCCGGTGTTAAACTTATTTTAAACTTAAATAACTACATAAAACAAATTTCTATTGTCTAAAGCTCACTCTTGGTAAACTAATCATCGTCAGATCTTGGAGATCAAATGGAAAAAATTAATCGCCATCAATCAGTCAATGCAGAGCTGTTGAAAATTAGATACACAATTTTCTGGTATATTCACTTCGTTCTCTTGAGAAGCGTTGATACTGCTTGGAGGCAGCAAAGTATCCAAATGGTCAAACAGTTCTTGATGGTGGTCTAATTTCCTCAGCCATAGTTCTGAAAATTTATAACATCATTATAATTAGAATAATAGTAAATAGGCGTAAAGAATTATACCATGGAGCTCGTTTATAGATGTACACTCTCCACCATATTCTTGAGGTAAGACTTCTTTGGAAAAGTATTTTTGCAAACTCTCCAAGTCTTTGTGAACATGGAGCTGTAATTATCAAAAAAACATTTTGCAATTTCTAGAAAGTCCTTGCAAGAAGCAGCCGGAAAATATAACTTAAGAAACTTACTCTTTTCCTCATTTTTTCCTTTAATAATGTTTTCATCAGATTGACTATAACCTGCATTGAACAAGGTAGGTTGATATAATGAATTCCTTCCAATCTAGTAGAAAACACTTTCTGAAATCGAGTAAAATACATTTTAAACATACATAGATTTTGTGAATAGAATATTCTTCTGAGATATTATATATTTTAAATAGAACAAACACAGCCAAAGTTATGTAAATAGATTTTGACAAAACTTATTATTGTCATTTGAATTTGTTGATTGAATTAATCGAATGTGCTATAGCTAAGTTGAATTTTTAACCATTAATATGATGTATAAAAATAATAACTTTAGATGTAAAATTTAATAAGTCTATCAAGCGAATACTGTTGAACAAGATTGCTTTATTCCTTTCATATTTGCGAAACAAAAGGCAATTTAAATGGCAAGACAATGCAAATCCTAATTTTCAACTTGAAGAAAAGATAATCAGCCTTCTGAAACGACGTAATTACAAAACAATGAATAAGGTTACAAATCCATAAAAATCAGCTGTAATTTGCGATTTTAAGCAAGGTTCTAATGCTAATTTTCACATTTTTTTATTATAAGCGTTGTGAAATTTGTTCAATTTTGGAAATACACAAATTACCTCAAGAATTGTTGCTGAATTTCGTAATAATCCCAGACGCATCTTCATCAAATGCTTCACTTGACAACCTTCCATATCGTAAATAATAGAGTCGGTAAGCTGCACATCTTCCCTTATTCGAACCTCCACAATATTGTAGGTATGGGCAAAAAAATTGAGGGGTTTGAATTTCTCGGGATCAAAATCCTTGAGTTTTATAAGAGTTACTCGGCTTAAGGACGCCGTTAACTTTGGCAAAGGTATAACATATCTGAAAGCAGCAAATATTAGTATATTTAATTTGTATTTTTTTTGCCATAACTTACACAGAATGTGCGATGTCTTTCATGTGATCTAACTTGGGATTTTTATTCACATACATATCAGGAATCTCGTTCCGGATGGTATAATAATTGCCTAGTTTCTTCTTGCATTTTTCTAAGTTGAATTTATTCACTATTAGGAATACCTCAAGAACAGAATCACCTGAAAAGCTAAAGTTGCTATAACTAATTGATATTATGTAGATAATGGCAGAAAGATAAAATTAAGGCAAAACTCTTGAAAAGCCTAACTCAAGAAACACACAAACTGATCCTAACTGAATTGAACAACTGCATCACAAATGGCAGAATCCCAGAAACATGGAAAAACGGCTTAATAATCCCTATACCCAAAAATGGACTGGACAAAACACAACCGAGCAACTACAGACCAATTACACTACTTCCAGTACTAAGCAAAATTTTTGAATACATAATAAAGCAGCGGCTTGAAAAAGTGATTGGAAAATATATACCTACCTACCAATTTGGTTTCAAACAACATCACTCGACTATTCATCCGCTCTTTATTTTGGCCAACAATATACAAACTACCCACCTAACTGACAGAAAGGCAGCTTGCCTGTTTATGGACATTAATAAAGCTTTTGATAGTGTCTGGCATAGAGGCTTACTATACAAACTATACAAACTACACACACCAACATATCTACTACACACCATAAAGAACTTACTAGAAAACAGACAACTACAAGTACGAATTGACAAAACACTGTCATTTTATTTTTCCCCTGAACAAGGGCTCCCTCAAGGATCCCGCTCTCACCGTTTCTCTACAATATATACTGCCATGACATATACAATTACAACTTACCAGACAAAAATCAAATCGACAGAGCGACATACATATTACAATACGCAGGCGACACGGCACTTATTGTACATGACAAAACTACTGAGAGAGCAGCTCAAAGACTCCAAACACTAACAAACAACACAATGACATGGTTTTATAAATGGAAACACCAAACGCGTCAAAAAACCAACTTCTGCTCACAAACCACAGACTCAACGCTTACTCCCCTACAATAACTGCAGCCGGCCAAACAACACAACCAAAAAACGACGTAAAATACCTTCGAATCACAATTGACTACAAACTTCAATTCACTAAACACATACGAAACATCAGGGCAGAAACAATAAAGAGAACAAAACACTTCCGATCACTAACCTACAAAGACAGAGGAATTAGCACAAACACCGCCACCAAAATATATAAAGCTATTTGTAGACCCTTGCTAAACTATGGACATATACTCATGACCAACGGAACAGAAAGGACAAAACGTTATATACAAACAACAGAACAAATTGCACTAAGACTAATAACACGAATAAGACACCCCCAAAACCCTCTACACAACCCCCCCACCCAACTACTATACGAACGCACAAACATGACAAAGATCTCGGAAAGACTCATACAGCTACAGACAAAATGGACAAACAACCCCTACAACTGGACCATACTGAATCCCCTTTGTCTTACAAGACCAACCAGACAATCCCGCTTCCGTTTCCCTACATCAACGCTACTCGAACACTTACAAACGCAACTGACTACTGGACAATAAAATAATTTTTTCTTGTCATTAGAATTGGAAAGTTTATTTAATAAGATTGTTACCCTAGAATAAGAGAATTTTCATATTTGTTTTTTATTTAGATTAAGACTACATGTATTAAACAAGGGCAGAAAGACCGATAGGTCGATAGCCTTTTTTAGAAATAAAGATGTTTACTACTACTGGCAGAAAGATTGGTATAACACAATATAATTTATTGTTTCTTTTGAAGTAGATAGTCATAAGTGTTTCTCAACCAATCATGGATTGTATTATGTATTTTTTTTTAGAAACTTACTTTATATTTTTGTGTCCTGCAGAACGTTAGGATTTTCGGGTAAATTGAGAAACAAACGCCTCAACACGTAAACTGTATTTCGTAAGTCGAAATTTGGTCTATTAGAATTACATTAGATATGGTGTTTACTCTGAAGAAAATGATTAGTTGAGGAACCGCGACAGTGAGCGTGATATATTAACCTGGGATTTTTTATTCACCTGCATATTTTCCATTCATCAAAATTTTTAATCAACTTTTGAGTAATTAGTATTAATAAGTAATAGTCATTTGGGTAAACTAACCCAAATGAGAGCAACCTTTCCTGATTTCCAATAACTTTCATTTACTGTGATAATGGTGCGCTTAATTACGCTAAAGAACTCTAACGATGATTGGCAACTAATTATTATAGTTGAACTACTGTTTTGGATTATTTCGTTGGCTGGTTTAACTTAGAAATTTGGTTAAATTTTACTTTCTAATGTATCACGCGCAAACTAATAAAATTTTTGACGAAAATATTATGATAATGTTTGTTATAATTTTAAAACTAGACAATGTTTTTTGAATATGATTTGACGATATAAAGCCATCAGTGAGAAATTGGCAATCAATAGTGAAAAGTGGCAGCTAAGAAAATCAGTAATATGTAGAGTACAAAGACGAATTGTTCAGTTGAGTTCATTAGCTTCTAATAGAAAATCCAATTAACGAGTCACCTTTTCCACTTAAACGATTCGTGCAGTTTTATTAATTCATTTCCGAAAGATCATTTACACAAGGCAGGAAACATAACATACATCTGAACATACATTTTACAGTAGCTTTGGAATTAGCCTTTTAATGTACTCTAAATGTGAATGTTGTACTAAATAAAGAGAGAGATGAACTTCCAAACCCGCCTTCAGAATTAAGAATATTCAAAATTTCTGATCAACAATATTTCAATCAATTTTAACACCTTAATTTTTGTAACTTAGCTTTTTCGTGCGCAATGAAGCAACTGCTACTGACCATGCAACTTATCCAAGAAAATATCGAAATAAAAATCAGTTTACTTACATGGAATTTCCGGTAGATGCGTCTGATACTGGAACCAATTTTTCAACAGCTGTTTGTCATTTTCAATATCATCGGCACTTTTGCCCAACTTTTCCAGCACTGCACTTCGAACTTCTTCCTTGTTCGTATGAAGCAAATTATTAAAATTCATTTTTATTTTAATTGCCGACCCAAGAATCAAATTTCACTGGCAACAGTTATAGTTCGGCATGGCGAATCGACGTGGTTTATTGAAAATGGTGTCAAATGTTTTAAGTTGCAAATACCACACTAAAAACGTTTGTTGCAAGTCTTGTGCAGTTAGTTCGTTGGTTCGAAGCGCAGTGAATTGTTGAAAAATATCACGGTTTTACTTGAAATGTGGGAATGTAAAGACCCGCATAGTTAAAGGATCGACCTATAAACCAGTATTTCTAGCTAATTATAGATGAACGCTTTTAAATGTTCATTTATTCTTCATTTTTATTGAACATTAATATACCAATATTAGGCTTCCTAAGGTAGGTGCTTGATCCTACAGAACTCGGCAAAGTAGAAACATTAGAATTCTCTCAGTTTAAGTTACGTTTTATTTTTGGTTTATTGAGTCTTATATTTTCGTAGATATTTAGAATCCTATTTTGTTGCTGATAATTGGAAAAAAATTGTTACAAGGAAGGGATCCCAAATTGTCCAGCACCAAATTCTATGTAATGATTGAAGTTGGCAAGAGGGATAAATTATAAAGGAAAGGAAATTTTTACTAATCATTTAATTGCATATTTATAAATTAGACTAAGTGCATTAGGCAATTATATCTAATGCGCAATTCGTAACTAGATATTTAAAATTATTAGTCGCTACAATAATGCAACAAATTAATACAATAATAAAAAAACTATATCTAATGCATTCGAGTCATTTATACAATAAGCCGCTCACACCAGCTGAACTTAACTCTAATCTCTTTAAACTTAGTCTTGATAAAAAAACGTTTGTAAAATAGGCTCTGGCCTATAACAATTCATATCTATGTTGACTACCTTGACCGGTGAACCATCGCGGTCAAGTATTACTCATTTTCTGCTATAATTTGCAACGTGAACATCCTTTATCATTTAAATGTTGTCTAGATATAATAGTATATAACTAAAAAAACAAAACACTTAAAGGTCGACCGCCTTCAAACAAGGATCTGCATTGGAGGTGTGTGTTTTGAACTGTTTGAAAGCCCCCAATTATAAATATATACAGAAAATTATAATTTACACTAATAAAAATTTAAAGTTTGATTATTATTAAATTGTGTCTGTTGCACTGAACTTGTTGGATGACGAGCTGATTTAACAAAGAATTGATTGAAGCTTAACCGAATTCTTTGAGTGAAATCAAGTAGAGCTATAAAGATCTGTGCTGGAAAAAAACTCAAATTACCAGCTATTCCGATGTTCTTGGAATCAGTCGGAGCCTCATATTCAAGGTGTTTTAGTTTATATGAAGGGTTGTTCTGTTCTTTTCGCGAAGCGTATGTGTTTAGTAACCTTCCTTCTATCTCCCATAAGTTCCTTACTTACACCAAACGCATGGTTTTATAGCCCTAAAATCGTTTCTTAATCGCTAAATAAGTTTTTTGGTTCATTCAAAGTTATAGCCCTTGGCCTTGCGTGGTTGGTTACCCTCATGTCAAGTGACCTAATAATGCTTTATCTAATCTAACTGAATTTTTTTGAAATTTCCATAGTATCCTAATACTTCATCATTTTTTAATTGAGCTGGCCGCAAGGATTCATCAACTGTCAACTTTTCTAACTTATCAAACACATCCTTTTTCGATTCGTAATATTCCAGCAATGAATCTGAAAATACACAAAATAGCTGCATATATTTATTTTCTATTATTTACATATATTTTTAGTAATTATTGGTAACCTTTTATTTGAATCATTTAATTAAAAAGATTCATTTATAAGTTTTAGAAACGGTATATTTGTCTATCTGGGAAAGTGAGGGCCGACATACATGACGCTGTACTTGTGATATTGTTTGTCGCCTTTATCTCATTTTTTATTTAAAAGTTCATGATGCCACATTTATTAAAATATGTTTAGCATTGCTCGCTATTATCTGTGTAATAGTAGTAAACATCTTTATTTCTAAAAAAGGCTATCGACCTATCGGTCTATCTGACCTTGTTTAATACATGTAGTCTTAATCTAAATCAAAAACAAAATGAAAATTCTCTTATTCTAGGTTAATAATCGTATTAAATAAACTTTCCAATTCTAATGACAAGAAAAAATAATTTTATTGTTCAGTAGTCAGTTGCGTTTGTAAGTGTTCGAGTAGCGTTGATGTAGGGAAACGGAAGTGGGATTGTCTGGTTGGTCTTGTAAGACAAAGGGGATTCAGTATGGTCCAGTTGTAGGGGTTGTTTGTCCATTTTGTCTGTAGATGTATGAGCCTTTCCGAAATCTTTGTCATGTTTGTGCGTTCGTATAGTAGTTGGGTGGAGGGGTTGTGTAGTGGGTTTTGGGGGTGTCTTATTCGTGTTATTAGTCTTAGTGCAATTTGTTCTGTTGTTTGTATATAACGTTTTGTCCTTTCTGTTCCGTTGGTCATGAGTATATGTCCATAGTCTAGCAAGGGTCTACAAATAGCTTTATATATTTTGGTGGCGGTGTTTGTGCTAATTCCTCTGTCTTTGTAGGTTAGTGATCGGAAGTGTTTTGTTCTCTTTATTGTTTCTGCCCTGATGTTTCGTATGTGTTTAGTGAATTTAATTTTGTGGTCAATTGTGATTCCAAGGTATTTTACGTCGTTTTTTGGTTGTGTCGTTTGGTCGTCTGCAGTTATTGTAGGGGAGTCAGCGTTGAGCCTGTGGTTTGTGAGCAGAAGTTGTTTTTTTGACGCGTTTGGTGTTAGTCTCCATTTATAAAACCATGTCATTGTGTTGTTTGTTAGTGTTTGGAATTATCTGTGTTTTTTATAATAATTTATAATAATTATTTAAAATAATTTTTATTGATAGGATTTTATACGATTACATACCATTAATTTCTGAGAGTGATTTCAAGTCCCCTCCTACATCTTTGGGTAAACAGTCTTTGCCATACATTTGAAACACTTCAGAATTTGAAACTATCTTCAACTGAAAAAATTGCAAATATTGCAAGAATCAATTCTATTCTTGTTCTAATTCGAACGAACAATTTCTAAATTTTACTGTATTTGACTTTAACATTGATGAAAGGGAATTTGCAATTGAAGCTGGTAAGTTTATGCATAAATTTCTTTGATTCTCAGATCTAATTATTTAAAACTATTTGCATTTCAATTTCATTTTATTACTCGTTATAACATGGATTCTTCAAAAATGCTGTAGTTAATACTTAATTGTTTGAAATTTTGCTCTAATCTCTTACTGGTTATTTTTCGTTAATACTTACTCTTTCTTTCATCTTTGCACTCAAAATGGGTTTGACTGCGACATTGATAAAACTTTCGCTAAAATCTGCGACATTTACCAAACAAATCGATGTTAACCTGTTCGAAAACACTTTCTGAAAAATGCTTTGAATATGTTATCTATTTTAAAAAGTTGGTTATTTTACCCAAAACCCATTTTATTTTAATTGAAATCAGAATATTTCCAATCAGTTCAAAGCACACAGATTACGAGATTTGAATGGAACCAGATAATTCTGTTTAAAGTGTGCCATTTTTTTAAATTAATAAATCTGCCTTTCAAATGTTTTTAATGCTCATGTTTTTCAACGTAAACTATCGAAATACTCACTTCTAATATCACCAAGATTTTCTTAAAGCCCATTGGTTTTAATTTTGCAATATGTCCAATCGTGACCGGTTTACAGTCCATAATATAATGAAACGTATAGCACAGATCTTCGCGAATCAAACATTCTAGGACATGTACAAAAGAGGATATAAATTTATCATGATTAAAATATTTTGGATCGTCATATTCTGGATTAAGTACATTATATATTATCCTTGAGTAATCACTTGTTGGTTTGGGTAGTGGTACCACAAAGCTGAAATGTTCTTGTTAATTAACTTATTCGATTTGGCGGCTCTTTAGGAAAACACATTTCTAGTAACCCAAATTATTTTACTGATTTTTTAATGATTTGTTTTATGCTGCGATTAGCTAGAAAATATTTGAAAAATAACTCACCACACTTTACTATGGAAAACAATATCTGCACTTAATGGATTGGTTTGAAAATATTCCGGCATTAGGTTTCTAATTGAATAGTACATATCCAATTTCGCCTTGGCTTTTTCTACGCTAAATTTGTTGGATAATATTACAAAGCGGAGGATTTCATGACCTGGAACAAAGAAATTAAAATTAATTTTGCGTTTGCTTCCACTTACAATCTACCCGTGGAGAATAACCGCGGAAACAGAAAATAAAATGAATATATTGCAAGACCTTCAAAGGCATTTGTTCCGATAAAATGAATGCTTTGACTGAGGAAAACTGTATTTCTAAAGACACTAAATAGACTTATTTTGCCAATAAAGCACTTCTATTTTAGATTTTTGTTGTTGTCAATAATTGATATTTTTTTGAGATACTTTCATTCTTATTAAGGAAACATTCTCCTTGAATAAAGATAGTTTTTTATGAAAATGTCTCGATGTTTAATAAATTGTTTCATAAGTTTACTTACTCGGTCGCTCAGGAAAATGTGGTTGACTGTCAGCCCATTTTCGCATAATATCTATGTATTCTAGCAGATCTGCTTCTTCTTTCCTAAATTCTTTATATAGTTGTTTCCAAAATATGTCTTCATCATTGATCAACATTTTGGAGCCTGCCATCTGAACTTGTTCTCGGCAATTCACCAACTTAAACGAGGCTTGATACTTTTACACTTTTAAAAGCTTGATTGCGTAGAGGAACTGGTTATACCAATTAAAAAAGTTCCCAATGATCATTTATTCTGATGCCACTGACAGACACTTTGTAAAATTGCGTTATCGTCAAAATTATTTAATTGGCCATTTAGTTGCAAGTCGACAATTGACCCTTAATTTCAAATTTTATTTAAAATTGATATGCTGTGCACCGCCTGATTGAACTGGAACTGTTTATACAGTGTGTCCAGTATAAAATGATGTACATGAGGATATTGGAAACTGTTAAAGATACAGAGTGGACCAAATGGGGAAAAAGTTGCGCAATCAAGTGCCTATAAATAACTTCTTTGAACTCGGAATAGCAACGGATATACAGGGATAAAAAGAAAAAAGTGCGTTTTATAAAATCCTTTATATCGTGTTTATTATAAAAGATACAATAACCAAATTTTCAGGGTGGGGGTAATAAATGAGCGTGAATTTGAAAATAAAATAAAAAATAATCTAGGCCCACTATGTTCAATGAGGCCGAAGTCAACTTCTGTTTTTCTTATGGGCGCCATATTGAATTTCTGCATTTTTAAATTCCCCTTTAAATATGCTCTTCAACCATGTATAACATGTTTATGTTCGGTCAAGATAAATAATTAAAATTAACAAAATTAAGATTTTATTGTAGTAGGCATTGATATTTCTCTTCAATTTCCCCATAGTGACGTTCGTAGTCTGTTTTAATTACCTAGGTAACTGTCAAAGTAGAATTTATTGTCAGTGTCAAGTGTTTGTAATTAATTATGTGTTTCAAAATGAATCACTTTTCAAATTGTGAAAAATACGATGTGTTGGAGTGTTTTATTCTCTGTCGTCGAAATGAAGCGAAAGCTGAAGGAATGTGTATTTAAATAAATATCCAGAAAGGCGACAACCTGCTAGAACTATGTTTAGGCGTCTGGAAGACAACCTTGTAGCTTACGAGAGTTTGCTAAGGTAAAGAAAAACAAACTTCCAGACGAAAATAAAGAAAATTTGGTAATGAAAAGCGTGGTTGAGACACCTCGTACGTCTTTACGTCAAATTGAAGCCACAACAGGTGTTGCGCGGTCAACGGTGAATAGTATTTTAAAGCGTCATAAATATCACCCCTATCGTGAACGGCCCTGCCAGGGACTCCAGAATGGCGATGCGATTAGAAGAATGGCATTTTGTCAGTGGTTTATTCAAAGAAATAACGAGATACCAAACTTTTCCTTAAAAGTCGTTTGGTCAGATGAGAGCCAATTTACTAAATGTGGACTGTTTAATCGTAAAAATGCCGTTTTTTGGTCAGATGAAAATCCACGGCTAGTTCGTCAAGTTAGGAACCATGTTAGGTTTGGATTTAACGTCTGGTTAGGTATTGTGGGTACCCACGTGATTGGACCATTTTTTTTAATGAGAACTGAAATTCCGAGAGATATTTGAACCTCTTACAAACTAACCTAGCGGAAGCACTTATGGATGTTCCAGTATCTACCCTGCAAAACTTGTATTTCCAACAAGACGGCGCGCCGCCACATAATGGACGTATGATCACAGAATTTTTAAATCACGAATTTCCCAACAAGTCGATAGGCAACCTGGGACCAGTAAGATGGCCTGCGAGATCCCCTGACATAACACCGCTTGATTTTTTTGCATGGGGCAATGCTGTTAACAGAATTACCCCAGAAATGATCAGAAAATCCTGTGAAGCAGTGATGAGACGATGTACGTTGTGCGTGCGAGAAAACGGTGGCTTATTTGAACACCTACTTTAATCCTAAAATGTTTCTTGTTCTTTTGCAGTGTTCGATGTATGATCAATAATAATTTAAAGTAATAATTAATAGAAATATCAATGCCTACTACTATTAAATCGTAATTTTCTTAATTTTAATTATTTATCTTGACCGAACATAAACATGTTATACATGGTGGAAGAGAATATTTAAAGGGGAATTTAAAAATGCAGAAATTCACTATGGCGCCCATAAGAAAAACAAAAGTTGACTTCGGCCTCATTGAACATAATGGGCCTAGATTATTTTTTACTTTATTTTCAAATTCACGCTCATTTCTTACCCCCACCCTGAAAATTTGGTTATTGTATCTTTTATAATAAACACGATATAAAGGATTTTATAAAACGCACTTTTTTCTTTTTTTCCCTGTATATCCGTTACTATTCCGAGTTCAAAAAAGTTGATGACAGATTATTTATGGGCACTTGATTGCGCAACTTTTTCCCTATTTGGTCCACCCTGTAACTCTAACGGTTTCCAATATCCCCATGTACATCATTTTATACTGGACACACTGTATATAGCTTGTTAATTTTGACGCTTTTCTCCACATTTGATGGTACAGTCATCTGACAAAATTGTTCTTAAATGTACATTTCTATAACTCTGCAACAAGTTCTCAATAGTAGTAGTAAACATCTTTATTTCTAAAAAAGGCTATCGACATATCGGTCTTTCTGCCCTTGTTTAATACATGTAGTGTTAATCTAAATAAAAAACAAAGATGAAAATTCTCTTCTTCTAGGTTAATAATCTGATTAAATAAACTTTCCAATTCTGATGATAAGAAAAAATTATTTTATTGTCCAGTTCTCAATATTTTATCAACTTTTCACATATTTACCTGATAAAAATGAATACTTTCCTTAAGCCGTTGCCTACTGTTTCAAACCTTACACTTTTAGACTGACTGATCTTAGTTAGGTTTAAATTATTGCTTTCAGAAAGAATAAGTTTTCAAGGTAATCAAACCATTATGCAAAATCAAGGACAAAATTGCAATTTGCATTTAAGAGGCTGATTTGTATGGGCAAGAATATATATCTATACAAGCTGCTACCTGGGAGATCGGAGGTTGTGGGTTAATTATAATGAGCGACAATCTGCATATTGAGTGCTACATTAAAAGGTTATATAAAACACATTTAGCTCAAGTGAACTTTTCGTAGTTATCTCAATAAATAAACCGTATTGTATGTATATTCGCTACAGATATTGTTCATTGATCAACAGGGCAGCTTCTTGTATGTGCAGATGAAATTTCTGACGCTCAGAAACAGATATTTTCAAATTGCTAGATACAAAACTGCATTTTTGTTTGCAAACGAACAATTATTTTTTAATCACAACATAATGAAGCCACATAGCGTGGTTTTGAACCGTTCTGTAACCTTGTGTGATGTAATAAAATGCAAGTGCAACTAGTTTAATAATAATGTTGCTATGTCGAGTTTATGGGTAATTGTAAAATCTGATTGTAATTTCTCTTTTATTTATTAACGTAAAAATAAACTTCTGATACGAATGAGCTTGACTAATTTGAAAATCGATAAATATGCTATTCCCGGTGTCCGTTTTTGGAGCTCAACCATGGGGATTTCGGTAACCATATAAGATACCAGATTGGTTAAATTGGGGCAAATTGCGCAATCCAGAGTTCAGCAAAATGCTCCTTGAAAATAAAAATAAAATTCTCTACTTCCGGAGAAAAAACCGAAACTCGAAAAAAAAAGTTTTCATTTTTTCCTTACCTTATTTGGCGCGGAAATTTCAAATTAATAATACTTCATCATTGCAACTTTTTCTCTTCTACAACGTGGCGATGTTGTATTTAAAATCCGACTGATGGATTGGTGAAAATAACAAAAATCCTGTTTTTGCAAAGAGTGCTTTCGAATAACATCCACGCTTTTGTCTAATCAACACCTGAATTTCGCTGAGCGTCACCTACAGTTACAAAATTACTGTAAATTTCTTGTCAAAATGCCTTTTTCAAATTAAGATAAACGAGATATATTAGAAATGTATTACTCTTCACATCGCAATGTACAAGTTACTTCGGAAACAACAACCAGCTCAAAATTATTTTCTGTTCCTCCATAGACAGTAGTAGTAGTAGTAAACATCTTTATTTCTAAAAAAGGCTATCGACCTATCGGTCTTTCTGCCCTTGTTTAATACATGCAGCCTTAATCTAGATAAAAAACAAATATGAAAATTCTCCTATTCTAGGTTAACAATAGTAGTAGTAAACATCTTTATTTCTAAAAAAGGCTATCGACCTATCGGTATTTCTGCCCTTGTTTAATACATGCAGTCCCAATCTAAATAAAAAACAAATATGAAAATTCTCCCATTCTAGGTTAACAATACTATTAAATAAATAAGATTTCAGTGGCAAGAAGAAATTATTTTATTGTCCACTAGTCCGTTTGTTTGTAAGTGTTCGAGTAGCGTTAATGTAGGGAAACGGAAGCGGGATTGTCTGGTTGGTCTTGCAAGACAAAGGGGATTCAGTATGGTCCAGTTGTAGGGGTTGTTTGTCCATTTTGTCTGTAGCTGTATGAGTCTTTCCGAGATCTTTGTCATGTTTGTGCGTTCGTATAGTAGTTGGGTGGGGGGGTTGTGTAGTGGGTTTTGGGGGTGTCTTATTCGTGTTATTAGTCTTAGTGCAATTTGTTCTGTTGTTTGTGTATAACGTTTTGTCCTTTCTGTTCCGTTGGTCATGAGTACATGTCCAAAGTCTAGCAAGGGTCTACAAATAGCTTTATATATTTTGGTGGCGGTGTTTGTGCTAATTCCTCTGTCTTTGTAGGTTAGTGATCGGAAGTGTTTTGTTCTCTTTATTGTTTCTACCCTGATGTTTCGTATGTGTTTAGTGAATTTAAGTTTGTGGTCGATTGTGATTCCAAGGTATTTTACGTCGTTTTTTGGTTGTGTCGTTTGGCCGTCTGCAGTTATTGTAGGGGAATCAGAGCTGAGTCTGTGGTTTGTGAGCAGAAGTTGAAAAGTTCCCATAGACATTTAGCGGAGTTTGGTGCATTTTTAAGCCTAGAAAACGCGTTCAATCAAGTTTTGCATCCAGGAGATACCGAACGGAGGGGAGGGTAGCAGTTTGTGGAAATATCATGGCACTGTTGGAACAAAATCCCAATTTTCTTTCTAAAGCAATATTCACGAACGATTACCGGTTTGCAAACTCAAGCATGTTCAATCGACACAACGAACAAGTCTGGTCTTTTGAAAATCCACACGAACACCAAGGACGACGACCACAAACACGTTTTGGACTAAATGTATGGGTTGGATTACTTGGCGATACGATCATTAGCCCATACATTTACGAAGACAAGTTGAACGCAGATGGGTATTTGCACTTTTTAAGGACCTTGGTACCTTACCGATTACGTCGATGACAACATTTCTCTTCCCGCTTAGAAAACCTTTGGTTCCAGCAAGATGCTGCTCCACCACATAATGCTAGAAGAGTGGCTGATTATTTGTCAGAAATATTTCCCGGCAGAGTCATTTCCAACAATTGGTTGGCCAGCACGATCACCAGATCTTTCCCTTTAGAGAACTATTCATGGGGAACTATGAAAAACAGCATTAATAAATCCTTACCCACTGATATTAATGACCTGAGAAGGAAGATCATCACAACCTTATCGACCGAAATTAAAAAGAAACGTTTTAAGATCAATACAAAATGTAAGAACACGCACAGATCTGTGCTTGGAAGTGGAGGGTGAACCCTTCGAGCAGCTCTTATAAATCTCTCTTTTGATATTTTCACCAAACTGCAACACTAAACCTTAACATGTGATTCAGGATAGTAGTCAGCAAAAAGCTGAATTCAAAACAAAGTTGATGATGGTTGTCAAGAATCCATAAATCGGATTCTAAATACAACATCGCCACGTTGTAGAAGAGAAAAAGTTGCAATGATGAAGTATTATGAATATCTGGAAGTAGCAGAAAATTTTTAAATTTTCAAAGAGCATTTTGCTGAACTCTAGATTGCGCAACTTTGCCCTAATTTAACCAATCTCGTATCTTATATGATTACCGAGATCCCCATGGTTGAGCTCCAAAAGCGGACACCCGGTATATGTGAATTAAGGATTCCTGGATATAATGCTCGACAATTATTCACCACCAAATGGGTTTGTTTTATAGCATTCTTGTTTCTGTGTCAATATTAAATATGTATACGTCCACAGTCAACAAGCACATAAGTCAATATTGAACTTATCATGTCAGATATATTCAGGTAGCTTTCCCCATATTGACTAACAAAGCCAACTTGCTTCAATATGTGTATTATTATATAGCTAAAGCATAAATAATCTATGCTAGAGTTGGGCTAAAAACTACGACTGAAAAGCTAATTTATGTATTAAAGTAAACTGAAAAGTATGCGAAAAATGCAGGCTTATATTTTAAATTTTTTAAATCCGACTGTTTACTATTCTATTTTCCTAGTTTCAGCCACTGGTAGACATTTTCAACGACGAAACTTAAAATTAAAATAAAACTTGGACGAATGTAGTTAAACTTCAAAACTAGATTTCCAGTTTTAATTAAATTTCCAGTGGTGTGATTTCCAGTCTCTTAAAAAAAATGGATAAAAGGTGATTTTCTTCAGTAAAAATTGACGATATTTGATGATTTATAAGTTAGTAAAATTCACACGTTGTACAAAATAAAAAACCATTTACAAAGCTCTGCTTCAGAAAAATTTCTTGCCCACCATTTTGCTAGACTTCCTTTTTAGTTTTTTTTTACTTATTTAACTTATTCATCTACGAGCTTCTCTTGTAATTTGACTGATAACAGTTTCCGTTTAATACTTTATGTATTTACCTTTATAATTTGAATAAAACGAATCTAAATCTGTTCTGTCTGCCAATTCGTGTCATTGGCAGTGAATTGTATGCTTATATCAGAGATTAGTTGACTACTAATCTCTGCTTATATGAAGTAAATGTTTGATGAAAGTGTCGCGAAATATAATATAAGACAAAATAACAAAATGTAAATAATTCTGCATTTAATAGAGTTGCTATAAACAAAGCGCAATTATAAAATAAAAGTAACATTTAGAATGTTAAAAAACAATAAAAATCTATCGAATTAAACAGAGCTCGAGAAGCAAACAATAGTATTCCATAGTAAAGTTCTACATAGTAGTCGACGACTACATTTTTCGAAAAAAAGCCGAACTTGTCCCAGTATTTCAATTGCTTATTATGTTGCAAGTTTTTAAATTTCAGAAATTCTCGGTTTAAAATATACATGTGTTAATTCAGAAGTCACACAATAGGCAACATAAATCAGTATTTTACAACTGAAAATTCACTAAACATTTGAAAGTAACTTTTAGGTTTTGTGTAAAACTAGCAATTGTTCATTTAAGCAAACATTATTTTAAAAGAGTTTCAAGCAGTTTCTTTTTCGGTCAATAAGCATATTTATTTTGCTTACTCTATTTATATGTTGTTTTGCAATTTTCTTCAATATTTTAGCAATTAAATGAAAATTGAAATTAGAGATTTTGTCTGAATATGTTTTTCTCGAAGTATAACATTATTATTATCTTTGATGCTTGGTATAATAACGGTCTTCAAACTGATCCAATGACTATATTAATGAAAATAAACCATATAAAACATTTTCGTTATGGGCAATATGAGGATACAATTTGTAATCAGCTCAGTTTCAATTAAACTGCTTCCATTTAGCTGCACATCCAGTTACTAATATTATAAATCTATGTACAGTCTTTTCTAAGCAACTGCAGCTTTCTCTTCGATCTAATGCAAATATTCCAGTTTATTCTACATCTGATTTATTTCCTTGTCTCTTAAATAATTTATAAACTAAATAAACAAGTGGCTGGTCGCATATAGTACGCCAGTCGTATTTACCTACTATTACAGTCAGTTATTGTTGTATTGAGTACATATTAGCCTCACTGATCAAACAATCTGCAAAGGCACAGTTAATTTTGCGAAAAATTGCATCAGATTGATTTGCATTCCAAGTAAAACTTATGCTGCAAAATTCACCACAAAGAAATTTATTGTAAAAAGCCATTTTAAACTACAAAAGCCCTATTATTTGTCTCCTCGTTTGTCGTATTCTAAGGATTTCTAAAACAAATTCCCTTTTATAAAAACCTTATCTCTCCACAGCACAGAACCTCTTTGTGTGGAGAATTCCGCAATGGAG
Source organism: Dendroctonus valens (assembly GCA_024550625.1). Classification (NCBI taxonomy): domain Eukaryota; kingdom Metazoa; phylum Arthropoda; class Insecta; order Coleoptera; family Curculionidae; genus Dendroctonus; species Dendroctonus valens. Next base: position 189,374 of record JAJTJO010000096.1, read on the forward strand.
ACCATGAAAAATTATCTGATTTCCTGGGAATCAAATAGATGTAAAGAATGGGAATGAATTGTAGATTCGATGTACAAAAACATTAAAATTTGCATTGTTTGGAATTAGTTTTGGGACCCTTTGTTTATTATTCTTCTATGTATTTTTCTTTTATTAACCTGTTGAAACACATGACGTATATACAATTTATTGAACATCAAATTGCAAACTTTTTGTCTTTTCTTGGTAATAGACATGAAAAGATTCATTCGTTTCTACGTTCCGTGCCTGGTGTTTCAATAAAAGTGGCCTCTAAAATATGCAGAAAAATGTTTGCTGAAGATGCCAAACAGTTTTAGCGATAATTCTGAACCTAATAAAATACGGAAACTAAAGAAATCTATTCTCCTTCGCAACTTTCTTTATTCTAAGGTTAAATAGTCATATATTTTTTGTCACAAATCTTTCCAGTTGATCTTTCTGTAATTCTGACTTATCATTGAATGGCGGTAGTATAATTTTTTCAAAACAATTTAAATACAAGATGAATTCATAATTGCTGCTTCACTTCGTCGGTTAAAAGCGCTTTATGGAGGCGTGCTATCCGTGACTTACTTTTCTCGTTTGAAGACTTACCAACTAATAAATTATGACTGAGTGATGTGTTAAATCGATCAGTGTGCAGACACAGGCGCTGAATTTATAATATATAAAACGGCAATGGTCGCACTATACATTTTAAGTTATATTTGCCACCGGAACTGAAACACCATCTAACTTCAACTAAGTTGCAAGCGTTTTTTGCATACCCATCTAGAATTATGAATTGGAGACTGATGATTTTCTCTTCGATAAAAAAAACTTAATGCATTGTGTGTCTTGGGATCTCAAGAAACATGCCATCGAAATAACGTTTCAATTTCTGGTAAAAGTGTTGTTAATGGATATTTATGTTGGTAACTGCAAAAAATTATTGTGTGGCACTCAGACGAATTCAAGCAATTTTGCAATACATTTCCACATTGAAAGTTACCTACGTTTCCTGGTCGCATTTATACAATTTCAAGGGAAAACTCTTAATATTCAATGCTTTTCTGGAAAATCTACATTTTACCGGGGAAAGTTGAGAGTACGCTGTTTTGTCAGCTGGCTCATAAGCGAAATGTTAAATTTCAATACAAAAGTTAGCGTTCTAGCAGAAAATATTGAAGGATTGGAAAATGTTACGTACGCATTATAAGCGTTTACTGAAATTGCTTGAAGCTTTTTCGAGTCTGATTTATCCGTTGCAAATAGCAAATTCCTAACTACTACATATTTGCTAATCATATTTGGTTAGTAAATTCCTAAAACATTATTTAATATTCAGAATCTGTAGCTGTTCAATTGATACACATTCATTTCTTTAGTGGGTGCAATATAATACAATAAGTCGCCATAATATAGAAGCTTGAAATTTTTGTTTTACGTGTGCTTTAAGCGCAACTGAAGATAATAAACCTTCGGTTTGGATCTAAAGAGTAACGCAATGCTGATTTGATTGTGCGGTAGTCTTGTGGAACAATAATACTTGTCAGGCCAAAGATAGTGTGCGGTGATGATGTTGCAGACAGCCCAGCAATGGCTTATGACAGGTGGTTAAACGTCCTGAAATAGCGGTCCTTATCTATTAATAATGCATGGACATCAGCTTTATTCAGCACTGTCGCTCCAGTGTGGATATTAAATTCCGCTTTGATGTCTTATAGATCTAAATGGGAAGATTTCAGATATCGGTTAAATCCAAATTAAAAATGCATCATTGGCTTCCCGAATCCATCATTAGTTCGTTCATTAGGTCACATTTTAATTGTCTAAATATGTTCCAGAATTCCACAAATCCAAGATCTATCTCAAAGTGCAACAATCTTCAGAATGTTTTGCAAACCAGCTAACAAAACGTTTGAATAGTCTACAGTAGACAAAGGACGATAAGGCTATAAGGACGATTTTTGTACTTGAAAACAGATACCCATTTTTATTTGTCAAATCGCGTATTTTCTAGTTTTAAGTGTTCTTTCGGTGGTTGACATTATAATAATTCAAAATTGACTTTAAAATAAATACAAATTCAGAAAGTATTAAAGAAGTTTAAGTTATAAAAGGAACTTTTACATTTTATCAATATATTATTCTTAGGAAAAGCGTTGTCATATTGAAAAATATATTTTTAAAACATAATTATATTAACTCCATAGTTTATCCATAAACAAAACAATGCACAAAATTTGAGACGATTTAATACAGGGAAAACCGTTTACATTTATGCTGCATTTATACTTTTATGTTTAATTTGAGGGTCTTATTTATAGTAGTAGTAAACATCTTTATTTCTAAAAAAGGCTATCGACCTATCGGTCTTTCTGCCCTTGTTTAATACATACAGTCTTAATCTAAATGAAAAACAAATATGAAAATTCTCTTATTCTAGGTTAACAATACTATTAAATAAATAAGATTTCAGTGGCAAGAAGGAATTATTTTATTGTCCACTAGTCCGTAGCTTTTGTAAGTGTTCGAGTAGCGTTAATGTAGGGAAACGAAAGCGGGATTGTCTGGTTGGTCTTGTAAGACAAAGGGGATTCAGTATGGTCCCGTTGTAGGGGTTGTTTGTCCATTTTGTCTGTAGCTGTATGAGTCTTTCCGAGATCTTTGTCATGTTTGTGCGTTCGTATAGTAGTTGGGTGGGGGGGTTGTGTAGTGGGTTTTGGGGGTGTCTTATTCGTGTTATTAGTCTTAGTGCAATTTGTTCTGTTGTTTGTGTATAACGTTTTGTCCTTTCTGTTCCGTTGGTCATGAGTATATGTCCAAAGTCTAGCAAGGGTCTACAAATAGCTTTATATATTTTGGTGGCGGTGTTTGTGCTAATTCCTCTGTCTTTGTAGCTTAGTGATCGGAAGTGTTTTGTTCTCTTTATTGTTTCTGCCCTGATGTTTCGTATGTGTTTAGTGAATTTAAGTTTGTGGTCAATTGTGATTCCAAGGTATTTTACGTCGTTTTTTGGTTGTGTCGTTTGGCCGTCTGCAGTTATTGTAGGGGAGTCAGCGTTGAGTCTGTGGTTTGTGAGCAGAAGTTGGTTTTTTGACGCGTTTGGTGTTAGCCTCCATTTATAAAACCATGTCATAGTGTTGTTTGTTAGTGTTTGGAGTCTTTGCGCTGCTCTCTCAGTAGTTTTGTCATGTACAATAAGTGCCGTGTCGTCTGCGTATTGTAATATGTATGCCGATCTGTCGATTTGATTTTTGTCTGGTAAGTTGTAATTGTATATGTCATGGCAGTATATATTGTAGAGAAACGGTGAGAGCGGGGATCCTTGAGGGAGCCCTTGTTCAGGGGAAAAAGAAAATGACAGTGTTTTGTCTATTCGTACTTGTAGTTGTCTGTTTTCTAGTAAGTTCTTTATGGTGTGTAGTAGATATGTTGGTGTGTGTAGTTTGTATAGTTTGTATAGTAAGCCTCTATGCCAGACACTGTCAAAAGCCTTGTTAATGTCCATAAACAGGCAAGATGTCTTTCTGTCAGTTAGGTGGGTAGTTTGTATATTGTTGGCCAAAATAAAGAGCGGATGAACAGTCGAGTGATGCTGTATATACTTTCCAATCACTTTGTCAAGCCGCTGCTTCATTATGCATTCAAAAATCTTGCCTAGTACTGGAAGCAGTGTAATTGGTCTGTAGTTGCTCGGTTGTGTATTGTCCAGTCCATTTTTGGGTATAGGGATTATTAAGCCGTTTTTTCATGTTTCTGGGATTCTGCCATTTGTGATGCAGTTGTTCAATTCAGTTAGGATCAGTTTGTGTGTTTCTTGAGTTAGGCTTTTCAAGACTTTTGCCTTAATTTTATCCTTCCCCGGTGCAGTGTTCTTGATGTGCGCTAGGGCTTTATCGTACTCTATGTCTGTGATCAGTGTGCAAGCATAGTTTGGTGAGTTGTTAAAATAGTTCAAGTACCAGTCGTTGATCAAGTTCCAGTTGTTCTCATTTATAATTTATTATCATACAACAAATATTGTGCTTATATGACAAATTATTTAACGGTATTTTTTTATTTTATTACATTATTCCTGTTTGTTTTTCAGTTAGTTAAGTAGTCCAATCCTTGCAGGTTTTAATTCATGTCACCATGGAGTAATATTGAAAAATTATTTTTTTGCGTTACCCTTTTCTTAATATTCTCGTTTGATTCTTTATCTCTAAAGCATTTTATTCTCTAGTTTTTGAGTTAACTCCTTGAGATACTTGCAATTTTGCAATTTTAACTTATTAGGGATCTATAATAAAATTTTGTCTATTTTTATGCGTTACGTTTTTTACAAACTAATTGAATATAAAATGATTTTTGAATTTCTAGAAATTACCTGAAAAAAAAATACGTCACTGATTTCTTGAAAAAAAAATGCGTCTTAATTGATTATGCAATTACGAAGAAAAAACACTTTCGTATATCTGCCGTACGATAAACTGTTTTCCGCTAAAAGAACATTTTCGTGATGAAAATAATGTCGGGGTCCGCTGTAAAAAACTTCATAGGCGCTGCTAAATAGGGCTCAGAAGTGTATTTATATCAAAGGCAATAATTTTCAGCAACGATTACATATACGTATTAAGTCTTTTTTAAATGGAGGTATTTCTTAAAATAAACTGTTTAGTTCTGTGTTTTACCATTGTATGAAATTTCATCATCCACATTTTTTTGTACCGGAAAACGGTTGGTCGTACTACAGCAATGATAGAGTGGTTTATTCTTCAGAATTGAACAGTCAATTAAGATTTTTTATTCTTCAAATAACTAGTGGCGAACGAATTTTTTCCTCAAAAATATCCAATAACATAGCGATATGCACTGCACTGGAAAAAAATTAAACATTTTAAATTATTTAAAATAAGCACCTCTTACAGCCTTCACTACCCACAAAGTTTCATTAACATTTATCAAACCGTTCTGCAGCAATTTATAATTTTCAATTTTTTAAAGTGAAGTTTGACGCCCAGTATTTCGAAAACGAAGTTTTTGCGGACCCATGTATATGTAGATTTTTTCCATATTTGGCCAAAGTTTATTTATCCCTGAATTTTCGGTACTTATTTCTGAGACACCCTGAATTATCAATAGTGTATACATCAGGATATCGACAGGGTCGTGGACTTTAAATCACAAATTTAAACTTAATTTGCTTAAAAAACATTTAGAGAAAGGGCATCATTAGCTTTAATGTCTGGCTTGCTTTAAAACATCTTTACAAATTGCAACATTCTGTAGGTTTTATATTGCAAAAAAATGTTTTTTTTTATGAAATTCTCATCTTACGTCAACTTTTCGCTTTTCCCTCCCACTTTTCGCACTTCGCTCTCTTCAAGTGAAACTTTTGGAGAGGAAGTTCGAAATATTTTCCCATTGGAAAAATGTCTGAAGGTCGACTGTGTGTGACGGTTTACTCATTTACAATGTTTACGAGACAGTTAACTTGGAAAACAAAGTTCCAGTATCTCATTTCATCCCAATCTTTTCTGGGGGCAGTGCGAATGGTGCTATTTTGTTTTTATATTTTGTATTATATCGATACTGCCACTGGTTTTAATGACATAAAAAAGACCCACGATTATATTTTTCTAAATTGACACAGAACATTAATTGCAATTAAATTAAGACTGCAGCCTAATTAGTCGAAAATCTTCACTTGTATATCTCAATTAACTGAAAGGAAAATAATTAAAGGAAGTAAAGGAAACTCGGGCCTGTCCTTTGACGAAACCATCTCTACTAGACCTAATTAGGTAAAAAGCTTTTATTTTCGGTTTGTTCTTATTTCCGCCTTGTTCGTAATGTTTCCCGACTAGTTTCGCTTTTTATATTCTTATCGGATAGTGACGTTTATTTATGTTCGTCGGTTTAGAGATAAGTACGTTTCTTATATTTTAGTTTTCTCTGATTTTAAAACAAATGCTATGCGGGAGAAAGCTTATCTGAGCAGTTTGTAAAAATACGCATTTGGAAAAAACACTTATTCATATACATTTTGTTTCTGGAAATACATTAATATATTTGATTTGTGTCTTATAAGTAACTAAATATAACGACACGTATATAACGACAATATGTAGTACGATCAAGAAAATATCTCAATGAGTCGTTGAAGAGACTATCAACTAGTCTTTAGTAATTTATATATTACTCATTTTTAATTGAGCTTAATGATCAATTTTGAAATTTTTTTCTCATATTTTCCAACTGATCGGATGATAAAGTTTATTTTCCTTCACGTATTCACACATTATTTAAAGCATTTAAACATTTGGTTTTTCTCTTGCTTGAGATAATCATTGATATTCTCTTTGCTTATTTCTGCCAGAAGTGTTTATGTTGTTATTAGCATTTCGTGGTAAATATGATTTGAATAGCACAAACACCGCCCCAAAGTAGATAAAGCTATTTGTAGACCCTTGCTAGACTATGGACATATACTCATGACCATAGGAACAGAAAGGACAAAACGTTATATACAAGCAACACAACAAATTGCACTAAGACTAATAACACGAATAAGACACCCCTAAAACCCACTACACAACCCCTCCACGCAACTACTATACGAACGCACAAACATGACAAAGATTTCGGAAAGACTCATACATTTACAGACAAAATGGACAAACAACCCCTACAACTGGACCATACTGAATCCCCTTTGTCTTACAAGACCAACCAGACAATCCCGCTTCCGTTTCCCTACATCAACGCTACTCGAACACTTACAAACGCAACTGACTACTGGACAATAAAATAATTTTTTCTTGTCATTAGAATTGGAAAGTTTATTTAATCTGATTATTAACCTAGAATAAGAGAATTTTCATCTGTGTTTTTTATTTAGATTAAGATTACATGTATTAAACAAGGGCAGAAAGACCGATAGGTCGATAGCCTTTTTTAGAAATAAGGATGTTTACTACTACTATGATTTGAATAAATTAGTTGACTAAAGTAGGATTTCAACTATTTTGTATTTTAAAAATATAAATAATAAAAGACAGAGATAATTTTAAATACATTTATTTAACTCAGCTACTGCCACACCTGTTTATGATACTCTCTGTTGAAGAAAGAAAATACTGGGCGGATAAACTAAAGCAACCACTTAAAATTTATAACTCTTACTTTATATTTTCGCATATGTTAAAATTACTGTTCTTTATCCTCTATTTAAAAATCCGTTTTTTATTGAATGTAACTTGCCTTGCCAGTCACTTTCGAGCCAAAACATAAATGTTCTCTATCCAAATACCTGGACAGCTTTTATCCAAATTTTCCTTACCATAAAATACGGCATCTATACACAATACACATAAAGTCTCTTTCTCATACAAACTAGAACCTATCGGCAGTTTGGCTTCCAAAGACTTTCTGGCAAGGTAAAATATGGTCCAGATTGCAGGCCCTTATCCACCTGGGGGATAAATCTGAGGCTATTAATATTGTATGAAGACCAAAACGTTGTAAATCAGTAAATATAATATGTAGCACCTTGACAGGTGAAAGAGATTTTATTCAATGAAGAAAACCATATTCATGATGTCTGATTGTGTGAGAAATAAATTTAAAATTGTCATTAAACTGTAATAAGCGCACTGAAATTTAAATGATGTCCGTTTTACGATTCTGTATCCCACTAAATTATACTTTATTTATTCCAAATACGGTGTTAAGTTCTTAAACGGAATTAGTAGTTTAAAATTTTGTCAAAATTACAAGAATACAAAAAAATAATTTCGTTTTACTTTATTTTAAAATACAGGGTGATTTAAAATTGGCGTCATTCCTTTTCAGGGGTTATAGGGGCTCACATGGAGAGTACGAGAAAAATATTGAAAATATTTTTTTCGAAAATTTCTAGGAGATATTAACAGTTGAAAATCGAATTTCAACTTTGTTACAAATTATTATTTTCAAATAGTCCCACGTTTGATTGGTAGCCTATTGGAATACTTAACCATTGAAAAAGAAAAATTACGATCTTTATACGAAATTTTTGATATTAAAAAGGTCATTTTCTGTAATTTTTTAAAGAAAATTCAAAGCGGCAATGATGTTTTTTGTCATTAACAGATAGTTACAAGTAGATAGCCTTTGTCAATAAGACCAAGCATTTATCGATCTGTGACTTACTTGGAAGGTCCTTTCACACAATGTACACCAACATAGAATTTTCGGATATGCGATAGTTCTGGGGAAATGCCACAGTAACATATTGTGGGATTGACGCACATTGTGGCAGATCTAGAGGTGCTCGGGTTCCAGGCACAGAGGAACAGGTATTGGAGATAATTGCAGCAGAGCTTTCCAGTAGTACTTGAAGCATTACCCAACTGAGACTTTCATCGGCACCGAATAATTGTCCCAACAACTCCCCCGAGGAATGGCTACATTCCTACCATGTATGTAAGATACACAGGACACAAGGACAAATTAAATCTCTGATCTTCCGAACACCGGTACAAATTGAGCAGGAGTTCATTAACCGAATGCGAGAAGCTGCTTTAAATGTTGCCCAGACTGCTGCTGAAGAGTGCACAATAAAGTGATTGCGGAACAAACATGTTTGGAGTTACCCGGACAGAACTTCCTCAACCTCTTGTGATTGAACTGAAAACTTATAAATTAACTTAATTGTATTTTATTATCTACATATATCATATCTACAACCATCATATCACATCACAACATATCTACTACACACCATAAAGAACTTACTAGAAAACAGACAACTACAAGTCCGAATTGACAAAACACTGTCATTTTCTTTTTCCCCTGAACAAGGGCTCCCTCAAGGATCCCCGCTGTCACCGTTTCTCTACAATATATACTGCCATGACATATACAATTACAACTTACCAGACAAAAATCAAATCGACAGATCGGCATACATATTACAATACGCAGACGACACGGCACTTATTGTACATGACAAAACTACTGAGAGAGCAGCGCAAAGACTCCAAACACTAACAAACAACACAATGACATGGTTTTATAAATGGAGACTAACACCAAACGCGTCAAAAAACCAACTTCTGCTCACAAACCACAGACTCAACGCTGACTCCCCTACAATAACTGCAGACGGCCCAACGACACAACCAAAAAACGACGTAAAATACCTTGGAATTACAATTGACCACAAACTTAAATTCACTAAACACATACGAAACATCAGGGCAGAAACAATAAAGAGAACAAAACACTTCCGATCACTAACCTACAAAGACAGAGGAATTAGCACAAACACCGCCACCAAAATATATAAAGCTATTTGTAGACCCTTGCTAGACTTTGGACATATACTCATGACCAACGGAACAGAAAGGACAAAACGTTATACACAAACAACAGAGCAAATTGCACTAAGACTAATAACACGAATAAGACACCCCCAAAACCCACTACACAACCCCCCACCCAACTACTATACGAACGCACAAACATGACAAAGATCTCGGAAAGACTCATACAGCTACAGACAAAATGGACAAACAACCCCTACAACTGGACCATACTGAATCCCCTTTGTCTTACAAGACCAACCAGACAATCCCGCTTCCGTTTCCCTACATTAACGCTACTCGAACACTTACAAACGCAACGGACTAGTGGACAATAAAACAATTTCTTCTTGCCACTGAAATCTTATTTATTTAATAGTATTGTTAACCTAGAATAAGAGAATTTTCATATTTGTTTTTTATTTAGATTAAGACTGCATGTATTAAACAAGGGCAGAAAGACCGATAGGTCGATAGCCTTTTTTAGAAATAAAGATGTTTACTACTACTGTATTTTATTTGATTAATATTAATCATTGATACATAACCTTACACATGAGGCTTGACATATGTAGCGAGTTTGTGCCCCAAAAAGGTTCGCAGCACTGACGGCAAAGTGACAGCGTTATCCTAATATCAAAATTTTTCGTTTACTTTCCCTTTCTTTGTTTTGTGTTTACCGATGGTTTTGAATAATTAAGAAGCAACATGTATTTACGTAATGTTAATGAGGCAGATTACCTTGAAAAACATTGTTGCCATTCTTCTGATCTGTTTTTTTGCAAATACATCGGTTTTTAATAGTAATAATTTGTTTTTACTATTTTTCCTGTATTCCTAAAATTCCCCCAGAAAACACCCCAAGAGGTAAAAGTTACATTGACTATAAGAAAAACCCACTGAAAGAAAATCTAAACAAACTTGAATAGTCTGAAAGTTCAATCGCTAAAAACGTATTCTATCAGATTATTCGTGTCGATTGGAAATTCGAGCGACTGAATCAAACTCTTGGCAAACCCGCACAAACACCTATTCAGTGTTTTCTTTCAGATTTGTGTAAAATGACGGTACAATCGTTATTGTGTGGATTTACGTGCAAATGAAAAAGTGTCCCAATAACTTTTAACAACTAGGTTTTTCTAGTTCAATTAATTAATGCATTTTTACACAATATTCTCACAGAAAGCGAACACTTTTTCTCTAAAGAAGCGCAAGGCAAGGACTAAATAACTTAATACAAACAAATGAATAGACCAATAGCGTGGCACTTTTCCATTAGAAGCCTTATAAAAAACACATTTGTTCTTTTTGGAAAAATAAGAAACAGATTAATCTACTTTGGAGTGAAGAAATAGAAAGTCTGAGAAATTAAGGAATCACTTTGTGTTTTTGCCTACCGCACAGCTAAGAAATGTCTAAGCATACCTTCCAGTTCAATGACCATTTAGGATTTTGGAATTTTTTATGTAGATTTTTTGGGTTTCTTTTGGCGTGACGCGACTCTTAAGGACAACCGTTGAATTTTGTTGTTCAAAATTACGGCGCAAATAAATACCTAAAATATTTGAATCGAAATTCATTAATAAATCTCAATTAGTTAAAAAACCATTACGGTTCTCTAAACGTACAGTGCCTAGTGAACAAAAAACGATATAATTTAAATTAATTGAACTTATAGCATTGAATTAAATTATTAGTTAATGAGAACAGTTTCAGTTAATTGGGAATACAAAGTTTCCAAATTGAACTATTAACAGTTTGCTCCAATTTATTGGCCACAATTAAAAAAATATCGATTTACGCTAAAAAGTATTACGGAAAAATCAGGGATATTATACATTTTTCAACGAGTTATCATTTTTCACTGGAATGATATTAGTTGCACTGTTTGTAGTGCACACTATTATAATAGAAACCTCAAACCATGTTCTAATTAAACATTTTGCGATAATTTTTAATATTTGATAGTGAGGTTTGCCATTAAGCATGGCATGCACATTTGATTACTTATACAAAATTATCTAAAAAATGTGACTATTATGGTTATAAAGTAAATAGTTTCAGTTTAGACTCGTATAGAAAAATATAATTATCTGGTGACCCGGCATTATGCATCTTATTTTATATGGTAATTTACTAATTATCAAAAAACGTTATTTTTCTCTATTCATAAAGTGGACCCAACATATTGAAACCGATGCTAGGACACTGATATATGTAACTATAAAATGTAATACAGCCTGTAGACCTTCAATCTACCTGAGAAATGACCCCGTGTTTATCAATATTGCATGAGGGCAAAACGTGTAAAAAGATAAGCAAGAAAAGGATCTTAAGCAGAATAACATGGGGTGAATTGAAGAAAAATAAGGATCGCATTGAATAGAATTATGAAAAAACCATTTCCGATAAGGTAGCTGAATCGTGTTATTCGCAACACTGGTCGCCTTTCCGAGTTGAAAATAATGTCCTTGTATAAAATAACTCACAGAATCAGATATGGGCTCAATTACTGAACATTTTTGCTTTCTAGCTTTTAATGGCAATTTTACCTGATTTACTTCCTTATATTAAAATACAATAAAATATTAGGAATACATTTCACATACTTGCTCCATTTTTATTTAAATCTACTTAAGACAAATTAGTTCTGATATTCGATAATGATTTAAATAATAATTAGCGTTCCATCTTAAACGACTTTCACAGTAATTAATTTTGTAGGACTTTGGTAAAGTTGGAGAGGAAAGTCTATAACAATAAAGACTTGAAAATTGCCCGAACATTGTAAAACTTTGCTAGAACTCGTGTATAATCTGAAGAACTTTCCTGAATGGATGTAATTTCCTCAATTCCTTAAAGGAATTTTCATTGTAAAGAAATCTATTAATAAGGAATGCGTGAATGTCGCAAGTCAACATTGTTTGGAAAATCAATATTACTGCTTTAGCTTAAACTATTGTTAAAAATTATTATTCAATTTAACAACTGACGAAACGTATTTTTAGCGATGTAGAATGGACTACTTTAGTCATTGTTACTGCCTCATTTATTATGACATCCGACCTTAAGCTTATAACTGAAAAATGCAAAGCAGAAAATCCCGTTCCCTAATTTCCTTTTAACATTCATAACAATGTCCGCTGGTATGCTTTATGCTTCCCCATGCACACACATATACACCACATTCATAAAAATGTGAGCATGTGAGCATAAACAATATGTAAACTCAACGCTAATAACCTTCCAATTTAATTTAATCCCTCTTGTTATTCCTCATTTGTTCACTACCGCAGTTTTTGTTTTTATCCGGCTGTCTTTTATCCGTTCGTACAAAATTGATAACCACATATTCAGCTTCAGGTGAAATTAAAATTTGACGGACATGCTTTTGCTTGTTAGTCGAATTCAGATACACACATATTTAATTAATTTGGTTTTACTGATTGCTTCGCTCGAGATATTCTTTGGATGCGAATGTTCACTTTTCCAGTTTGTTAGCTGATTGTTTTCACAGGAATGTAACAACTTTTATTAAAAAGGGACTGAACAGTTCAATTGGAATTAGCAATACTGTATTTGAATGCTTTAAAGTAGTGGTAAATTGTGATCCATGGAGGACATGAGAAATATGTACCATTTGGCAAATTCTCTTGAGCTTGGCAAAGTCTTCGTCTCACTAAATCCGGATCGCACTTTAACCTCGGCTTATTAATTACCCCCAAACACACCACAGGTGGCAACTTGATAAATCGCTTTTACATACCACAAGTTGGACAAAGTTTTATGTCGGTTTGCCGCAACGTTTCCTATCTGCCTATTATTACATAGTTTCGAAAATTAATTCCGTCGCTAATTGTCTTCTGTAAATAATTTCGTTTTCACTCTGGTTTTACACGTTTTTCATAATTTACTGCATGTATCATTTTGTCTGACTGATTCAATTTCAATTGAATATGAATAGAATAAGCAAGGGGAAATGTTTAAAAGCTTTGGAAAACAAAAAAAAAATTATTGTTGCTTTGCAGGGTGAATTATTGCGAATGGACGGCCTTTCAGCTAGATATGCCAATAAAGCGTTCATCTGGTGGCCAGAGTAAGTCATAGTTACTAAAATTAATGATTAAATTGAATAATAAAACATTGAGTTACTGTCCGGTGAAATCTACTAGGAATGCGCTCCAAATTAAGCGAAAAAAATTGGAATAGAAGAGTTTATGAGGTTTAGATAATGATGTCGCAAATAGCACTTAATTAACAAATATTTGCAAATAATTAGCAAATATGTGCATATGTGACTTATTTTCTTCAACTTTCATGTTAAATATCTTAATCATGTAGGGTAAAGAGTACAGTTGTTGGCACCCTGACAAGAAATGCACCTTTAATAATAAATTAAGAGAAGTTTTTAATGTTTTTTAAATCGCGTAAGTGGCGAGAAATTTTGCCAGTCATTTCTGTCACACGAAATCCATTATGCCGTAAGATGCTGTCCTCTTTACAAATCGGTATTTTTCGAGTATTTTTGTGATTTTATTAAGAATTCGTGTTTCATTTTTGTGGCTGTTCCTTCCAGCCAAGCAAAAAATATGTTTTAATTAGGAAGTGGCAATAGTTCACACATTATTACAACACAAACTACTGAAATTAAGCGTCAAATTTAACAATTTCTAAATCATTTTTACTGGCGTCAATTACTATGTACCGCATTCCCAGTATTTCAGTTATTGGCACGGAGTGCCAAATACTATATCTTAGTTCATTTTGCATTTGGACAACGAAAAGTTATAATTATGACATTCTAAATTGTACAGACGATGAACAGACATTAAGAGTTTGCATTTGAACTATGGGAACAGTCGTTGATACTAGTGCCAATCATTGAATTCATGAGGGTGCCAATTACTGAATTTATTGCGAGGCTTTTTCACCACGTAAAAGTAAGGGAGATATTTGAAGAAATACGATGAGGAAAAGCTCTCAAAAGCTTTACACGAAATAGAAAATAATAAAATCTCACAAAGGAGAGATGCAAGAAAGTCTGGTATTCCTTGATCCACTCTACAGTTCAGTTTATTGAGGCAACATTTTGCTTAGGTCCTCTTCTTTCGGTGGAAAAGCAAACTATTGTGGTCAACTGGATGATTGATCAAAATCGAAATTTCTCGAAAACTATAAAAGTTCGGTTTAGGACGTATTTAGCCAAAATTCAAGGTTTTCTTAATATGAATAAATGGCACGCACAATATACGGGGTGTGCACTTTAAAATAAGTGAGATTTTTTAGCTTGAAAATACGTTAATTTGGACGACTATTTTGACCGCTCTGCAGTTTAAGAGATAAATATTGTAGAAGCGGGATATTAGTATAGCATTGGTCGTTCCTCCTGCCAAATTTAAAAATTTTGTGTTAAAAGACGACGGAGAAATGTTCGCTTTGTCAAAACCATGAAAATACCAACTTTGATCGTTAAAGCCGAATTAATGAAAGACTATAAAATTTCCGTTCATATTTTACATAACAAATCGTAAATTAAATTTACGTCAAAATTCTAAATAAAATAAAATATTGGGTGTCCTTTCACAAAAAAATAAATGAATCGCTTTTGTATTAAAGTGTGTAATTTTTGGGTCTTTTTTCAACCATTCAAAAAGAAAATGTGGTCTTGCGCTTTCAACTGTTAATTCACCATTAGGGCCTCTAAAAATTACATTAAACCATTACACAAAAATTCATTACAAAAGCGATTCACTTATGTATTTCATCCAGTGTGTACACCTGGGGGTGTCCACACTGGATGGATTCCTATTATTATAAAAAAAATTCTGCGCTGGAACTTTCCAGGAAAGATAGAAAATTGTAAATAGTTCTAAAATATGCGAACAAACCCTACATCAACGCTACTCGAACACTTACAAACGCAACTGACTAGTGGACAATAAAATAATTTTTTCTTGTCATTAGAATTTTATTTAATAATATTGTTACCCTAGAATAAGAGAATTTTCATATTTGTTTTTTTTTATTTAGATTAAGACTACATGTATTAAACAAGGGCAGAAAGACCGATAGGTCGATAGCCTTTTTTAGAAATAAAGATGTTTACTACTACTATGCGAACAAAATTACAATATGACAATGATAATTTTGAGGTATTTCCTCTTTGAAGACCTAATATTTGATTAAAAACAAAACTTTTCTAGAGACACGTTTGAAAATAACTTTGAATTGAACAAATAACTCTATCAGTTTTGTATTTTAACCAATTTCTCTTCATTTCCATTCAAAGAACAAAACCATAGCACCTGTTTTTTGATAAATCATCACAGAAAACGCAGCAAAGATGACTTGCAAAACATAATACAATAAGCGGCAAACATTAGCGATTATAAACGCGGAATTATAAAGGTTTTTAATGGTTTTTCATGTCACGGGGTTGTAGCATTACATGAATATGTAAAATGGAATTTAGTTAAACAGTGGTTACCGGAGATAAACAATTCCTTGTGGAGCTTTACTGTTTGCCTTATTCAAATCGCTCTATGCGATTACATTCGTATTATTTGGCTTACTCAAATTGTTCAATATGCAGCAAATATGTAATATATTGCCGTCAGTTCTTCTGCATATTTGGCAATTAAAACCAATCCAATGGCAGCAGTGAGCTATCAAAACAAAATTGTGCTTGCTACCCACTTCTAGATTCTTTAGTTACGATTTATTATTGTTGTGTATATTTTCCTGACTGTACTTCAATTTATTTCAAAAAAAATTCCTGGGTTTCAGTCAATTTTATTGTTTATTATTTAAAATGTTACAAATACGTTTCGGTGTCTTTCTCCACCATCATCAGTTTGTCTAAAATATACATTTACAGTTATCATCAATTTAAATAAAAAAAAATTCATCAAAATTCAAATATTAAAATACAAATCACACACATATTAAAAAGTACATTAAGAACATTGGTTTTCAGGTGATGAGTCAGGACAAAACATGTCTGGGAAAAGACTAGAATCTATTGCTTAGAGATTTAAATTTAACTTACGTGTATAGTTGTTTCTACCTTCACATTTGACTGGCTATTGAATTCCATATTTTATTCGATATCGAGCGAGAGAACCAAAAAAAAAACTGTTTATATTTCGCCTTTTCTTTGAATTCTAGGAATTGCTCTGCAATTCCTCAATATCAGGTGTTTATATTTCATTTACTTGGTCCAATCAATGTATGCATGCGCTCATTTAATTAGTGTGTGATACACAGAGCTAAGATTATCTGTTTCTGTCTAAAATTCATTGCATTCTGATGTTTTTAATGTGTATCATTTCATGGATTCGTCTCTTATTATAATTGTATACTGCCATGACATATACAATTACAACTTACCAGACAAAAATCAAATCGACAGATCGGCATACATATTACAATACGCAGACGACACGGCACTTATTGTACATGACAAAACTACTGAGAGAGCAGCTCAAAGACTCCAGACACTAACAAACAACACAATGACATGGTTTTATAAATGGAGACTAACACCAAACGCGTCAAAAAACCAACTTCTGCTCACAAACCACAGACTCAACGCTGACTCCCCTACAATAACTGCAGACGGCCAAACGACACAACCAAAAAAACGACGTAAAATACCTTGGAATCACAATTGACCACAAACTTAAATTCACTAAACACATACGAAACATCAGGGCAGAAACAATAAAGAGAACAAAACACTTCCGATCACTAACCTACAAAGACAGAGGAATTAGCACAAACACCGCCACCAAAATATATAAAGCTATTTGTAGACCCTAGCTAGACTTTGGACATATACTCATGACCAACGGAACAGAAAGGACAAAACGTTATACACAAACAACAGAACAAATTGCACTAAGACTAATAACACGAATAAGACACCCCCAAAACCCACTACACAACCCCCCCACCCCACTACTATACGAACGCACAAACATGACAAAGATCTCGGAAAGACTCATACAGCTACAGACAAAATGGACAAACAACCCCTACAACTGGACCATACTGAATCCCCTTTGTCTTACAAGACCAACCAGACAATCCCGCTTCCGTTTCCCTACATTAACGCTACTCGAACACTTACAAACGCAACTGACTAGTGGACAATAAAATAATTTCTTCTTGCCACTGAAATTTTATTTATTTAATAATATTGTTAACCTAGAATAAGAGATTTATGTATGCCTTCCTGCCAAGAAATCAATGGATTATATTTTATTCGTATAGAAACTCGATGAATAGTATTTTGCAAAATGTAGAACATGCAAAGCAAAGTTATTAGGTTTTTTTACAAGACAATTGCAAGTGAAATAGAACAACATTCACAGGAAAGAAAGTATATCAGATTACAAATTGATTTACTGCATTTTTCGATTCTTTGGGCCGAAATTTTCAAATCTTTTAAGCGTCCATCAAAAAGTTGCTCACGTATTTCTTGAACCGAGAAATTCGGACACGACACCAAAAACTTAATTAGCCTTTTAGGTGCAAAATATTACTTTCATGAGGCAAATTGAAACTCTAAACAAGCGGGTAAAGTGAGAGTTGAAAGGGTTGTGGAAAACTTTCTTCATAGGGTGTGTGTCAAATTTATATTAAATGTATTATCATTACTTTCAGGACCGTAATAGGAAAAGTATGGAAACGGTGCAACTTTATAGGTCGGATGTTGAAGTTAAATTAATTATTTTCGTGTTTATTGTTAACACATTTGGCATATACGAAACACACTTGAATCTCGCTGTTACTAGCTTTAAATGCTTTAATCATTATTGCAAGAGTAAATCCATTTTATTTGCCTTATTTGTGCCCCGGACATCATTTCTTATCGAGTCGCTACAAATTATACGTTGGGGTTTCCTTCCTTGAAAAATTTGCAAACTAATTCCGATGTACTAACTGGCTTCTACAATCATTTCCCTCTCGACAAGTGAATATCGCTTCGCATTCACTTGGATCTGCTATAAGTACCATTTTCATATCCTTAAAGGAACTTTTTGACTTGCGTTGACAAACTAAGATCGAAATAAGCTGCCTCAGATTTTTAGGTACGTTAGGAAAATCTCAGTAAATCCTTACATCACACTGAGGCTCGGCTTTGCTCTCGTAATACCAGAAACCGCAATGTTGATTCGTGCTGGCACGGGATCAATCTTGATCTTGCGGAAGTAAGTATGTTTTTGCTGTATATGTTATTCCTTTTTGACATTTATTATTATTTAAAATCTGCGGATCCTGGTTGTAGCTCCGCAAGTTTTATTTAATTTTCAATTGTCGGAGATCATTACAGTAGTAGTAAACATCTTTATTTCTAAAAAAGGCTATCGACCTATCGGTCTTTCTGCCCTTGTTTAATACATATAGTCTTAATCTAAATGAAAACAAATATGAAAGTTCTCTTATTCTAGGTTAACAATACTATTAAATAAATAAGATTTCAGTGGCAAGAAGATCATTACATTAGACGTACATTGCAGTTTTAATACAGTGTCTTGAACATATGAAAAATTAGTATAAATTAGCACGTTTGTTTGTCGAATAAGTTACAAAAAAAATTACGAATGAAACAGAAAAATTGTTCCTAACTTCGTGTTTTCTTTTAGTAGCTTTAAGTATGTTAAATTTTCTTTTCGATAATAAAGTTACAGTGTAGTTAAAAACTTCAAGAACATTCAATAATAAGAAAATTTAACACACAATCATCACATTTTGTAAAATACGTTATAAAACATCAATAACTATAAGCTGTGGAATTTGCTATTCAAATGACTATAAATAATAATAATAATAATAAACAAATGAAATAAATTGATATTTGTTTGTTTCTTTTTAACTTGATTTAATTTTAAATACAATTTTTTTCTCTGGAATAAAAATCTGCTCTAGGTATACTTCTCACGTCAGCAGATTTGTCTCTTTAATTTATATTTTTCCTCTATTCATACATACAAATTAAGTAAACATTAATGTTATTTAATTTGTGTTTCGAAATTATCGATTAGAATCTGATATTGGTTATATATATATTTCTGTAAATTATTAATCAGATTTTACATAAGCACCGTTTTTTTGGTTCTTTTGTCTATTTGCTTTTAATGTAAATTTCATATGGTTATTTCTTAGCAAGCCACGTGGCATAATTTTGATATTTTTCTTTTACGGAAACGGTTATTTTTGTCTAAAAGGAAAAAAGCAAGGTCTAATTTTAGAAAAATATATCCAGATTCCGATATCTTTGGTACCAAAATAAGGTGCTGTTTAATCTGAAAAATTTATCGAAATTTATCTCAACCTGTCTCACATGATTAGAGTTGAGAGCAGAATAATCTTATTCTAAATTAAAATACCCGTAAAAAGCAAGCACGGTGCTCAATTAATTGGGATCTAGGTACATTTATTTTAATTAATTTTAAAGTTCGATTATTAATTTTTAATGAAGATTTGTTGTAAATTTTGCGATGCAATTATCTTGTCCATTGAATCAATTTTCTTTGCTAATTAAAAATTAATTGGATATCGGATCAGTTTAAAAATCATGGTTGAATCACAACCTGCGTTACTGAGACAAAGGTTGCCGGTTAATAATGTTTTAACATGAACCTAGGTGATTTAAGTTAAATATTGTTATATTGCAAAAGATCAAAATGCAGAAACAGAATTGGAAGAGTTAATTATAAACTATTAAATGGCATTTAAAAACAAATAAATTACCTGTCAAAAATAAATGATGCGGTTTCGCATATATCAAATGTTGTGAGTCGAATGCCTCACAAGAATGTATTAACATAATCTACATTCTTGAAGTTGTTTTCACTAAATTGATTTAAAGTTTTCATATTCTTCCAAGATCAGATGTTAGAAGCAAATTTTACTTCATAGTGACTTTAGCAAACAATTATTCAACAGTTAATAATAGTTATTAACTATTAACACGTGCGTTAATAACATAATTTCCTACATGTTACTTACAATATTTCATCTACAACTATAACGATTATTATTTTAATGATTATTTGAGTAAAAATAATTAGTTTTACCGCCACCAAAATATATAAAGCGATTTGCAGACCCTTGCTAGACTTTGGACATATACTCATGACCAACGGAACAGAAAGGACAAAACGTTATACACAAACAACAGAACAAATTGCATTAAGACTAATAACACGAATAAGACACCCCCAAAACCCACTACACAACCCCCCCACCCAACTACTATACGAACGCACAAACATGACAAAGATCTCGGAAAGACTCATACAGCTACAGACAAAATGGACAAACAACCTCTACAATTGGACCATACTGAATCCCCTTTGTCTTACAAGACCAACCAGACAATCCCGCTTCCGTTTCCCTACATCAACGCTACTCGAACACTTACAAACGCAACTGACTACTGGACAATGAAATAATTTTTTCTTGTCATTAGAATTGGAAAGTTTATTTAATAATATTGTTTACCTAGAATAAGAGAATTTTCATATTTGTTTTTTATTTAGATTAAGACTACATGTATTAAACAAGAGCAGAAAGACTGATAGGTCGAGAGCCTTTTTTTAGAAATAAAGATGTTTACTACTACTACTAATTAGTTTTAAAATTGAATACAGAACACAGGTAATGAGAAATTGTATTACTTTAGCAACAGGCATAGGTACGATTGGCACTAATTGCTTCTGTAGATCATTGTCAAAGTTGCGTCTTAAAATTACACATTTTACAATGAGTTCAAGCGATGATCTGCAATTTGATATTGAGAACGAATCTTTAAAAGTTCTTTCGGATCTTGTGCCAGGTAAATGACGAAAGAAATACCTAGAAAGAAATATTAATAAAACTCTAGTGCGGTAATACATTTAAAAAAGCACTAGTGTGGTAATGAAGATCATTATGATATTTGAAAGAGTGCCAAATCATAGTCATTAGTCATTATATAACAGTGGTAGATAAACTTATTAAATACTTGTGTAAGCTTTTCGTATTATGCCGATCACTAACTGCTCTAACTAATTTGTGTGTAAATACTAACCTGGAAACCAACATTGCAATGCGGGAAAGTTTAATGGTTTCTGCAACTTTGAAACGCGATTAGTCGGAAACCTCTGGATAAAAAACAACAAACTAGGAAACCACTGAAAAGAGAATTGAAGGCCCTTTAAAACGATGTGCCGCTTGACCCCCATTCCCATTTAAGATTCTAACGATCTACCCCTCCTAGGGGGTTGAAACAAGAATGCTAAAGATATTTATTTAAAGTGTCCCCCTTACAAATAAAATTGACGTGTCTTTCGGATTTTCCATTTCTAACTGCAAGAAAGATATTAAGGGTGGGAAGTTTTCAAATTTACACCCCGTATATTCAGTAAATTGTTCTTTTCCGTTCGGCTGTTTGCTCTTATCCGTTCTATTTCTTTAAACAACCAAAAACCATATTGTATATGTTGGTATAAAAGAACCACCAACGCTTTAAAACGTTATTTTTCATTAATTCCCTTGTTTACTGTATGCTGAGTTTTGCTTTCAAATCTGGTTTATTTTTCTTCTTCTGTCAGCGTTAAACCTTTTATTAATTTTTTTTGTGAATTCAGCTTGACTGTGTGGGCATATTAATTTATATAAAATAAAACAAGATCGTATACTGCAAGAATCTGGAGTGTTTTTTCAAACAGCTCTCAATTTTGAATAAAAACTTCTTTTTACGAATTTTAATATGTTAAGAAAAAATGAGCTGGATTTTGGACTTTTTACAAAATTAAATACATTTATTACGACCATTAGAAATGTCAATTTCCCATTCCGGTGTTCCTCCTATAATTCATCAAATATGACGCTGTTGTCCAAGATTCGTTCGAGGACGTCTATCAAATTTAATATATCGCTCCCGAATACGGAAGGCAATATCTCTTCCATAGCGGATTTGCAACTTGTTCTTTTTGAAGAGTGTTTTACGGGAAATTTATTTCTCGTATGACGTTTCAATGAAGATTAAATTCAGAATATCAAAGGATCCGGTCGGTCAGTAAGGTAGCTTTTTGTAATATGCAGTTTTACATGCAGATTACAAATAATGGGAGCGTAAGAACACTATATGTTTAATTATCATAGAGTTAAAGACATTTCTGTTTAAAGCTTCGGCAGATTTAATTTATGAATTCCTTATTCCTATTTATGTCAATTGTAGATTATAGTTTGTGTCTAAAATATATGACAAAACTACTGAGAGAGAAGCTCAAAGACTTCAAACACCAACAAACAACACAATGACATGGTTTTATAAATGGAGACAAACACCAAACGCGTCAAAAAACCAACTTCTGCTCACAAACCACTGACTCAACGCTGACTCCCCTACAATAACTGCAGACGGCCAAACGACACAACCAAAAAACGACATAAAATACCTTGGAATCACAATTGACCAGAAACTTAAATTTACTAAACACGTACGAAACATCAGAACAGAAACGATAAAAAGAACAAAACACTTCCGCTCACTAACATACAAAGACAAAGGAATCAGTACAAATACCGCGACAAAAATATACAAAGCGATCTGCAGACCCCTCTTGGACATATACTCATGACCAACGGAACAGAAAGGACAAAACGTTATATACAAACAACAGAACAAATTGCACTAAGACTAATAACACGAATAAGACACCCCCAAAACCCACTGCACAACCCCTCCACCCAACTACTATACGAACGCACAAACATGACAAAGATTCCGTGAAGACTCATACATCTACAGACAAAATGGACAAACCATTCCTACAACTGGACCATACTGAATCCCCTTTGTCTTACAAGACCAACCAGACAATTCCGCTTCCGTTTCCCTACATCAACGCTACTCGAACACTTACAAACGCAACTGACTACTGGACAATAAAATATTTTTTTCTTGTCATTAGAATTGGAAAGTTTATTTAATAAGATTATTAACCTAGAATAAGAGAATTTTCATCTTTGTTTTTTATTTAGATTAAGAATATATGTACTAAACAAGGGCATAAAGACGGATAGATCGATAGCCTTTTTTAGAAATAAAGATGTTTACTACTACTATATCCAGATATTCACACTATTTCAATTAATTTGTTCTAATAATTTGATATTTGACTGCCACTCAAATATAAGCTTTTCACCTCCGGAACTTCATGAATTATGCAAAACTTGATCATATTTCAATGACAGCTCGAACATGTCCATACTCCGATATGTCTGGGTGAGCTCAATGAAAATAAAAAGAAACGGGCGGAAATGCAGCATAAAATAGCGACAGGAAGCAGTTGAATTGGTCGAGTTGGTCACAGTAATATGATGGAGTCGGATATAAGTGAATTCAAAGCAGACAGTGTGTATGGTCTCTAACGATATATTAAAGCGACTTTTGATTCAATGGCTTCTGATTTTATTGAATTCGGACTGTACGTTGTGAGACCGGCAGCCCCAAAAAGCTTTAAAGCATTCACTGACTGTTTGAAGTTAACTTTTCCTTTGAATATCAACTAACCTGTTACTAATCTATTTTAATTTTCTTAAAATAGTGACGTTCTGACCATAGTCATACACAATTAACACTATGTTGTTATAATAAGTGTATATACACGTTACAACTTGTAAAAGAGTTAAGATTCTTCAAAACATTATTTCCAAAAATGTTTCGTGACCATCTAGGATTTTGCTTTTATCGTTTCTACAGCCTGTACACATTTTGTCTTACGAATATTTCCTTCTTATTAATTTTTCTTGAAGTAAATTCTAGCTGGTTTTGTGCCCTATATTTAATACACGATTTATCACAAATTTCAAAGTTGGTTTGCTCATTATTTCATTTTAAAATTACGTTTTTCCATAATTATTTATAACTGTATTCGCCTTTATCTTTGAGTATTGGATCAACTTGGTATTCCTTTAAAATTTAATTCGTTAAATTATAAATATAAATTAATATAAATATAAAATACTGCTGATTACAAAACCCCCATTACTTATCTTTGGATATTCGAAACAAAGATGTTTAAAAAGTAATCTAACTAACGGCTATTAGCCGGAAATTATTTTTGTTCTGTGCAGCTTTCCACGTGGTGTCCGAACCATTATATCAATGGTTCAATTCTAACTAATTCATTATTTTACTTTACATTTGTCCTAGCAAAATCAATAGTTCATATCAAAAAAAATATATTATTGATTTAAGAGATACATTCTAAACAAAACAGTTCCTTCATTCTTCTGAAAATTTAACTTTTTGGCTTAAGTGGTTTTTCAAATGAGCGAATAGTTTGGTTTTAGGCTGAATGAAAAAATACACAAACACAATATCAAGTTGAAAGCAAGTGCAAATACACACTTATACAGTCTGTTAAAGAACAAGGTGAAGAAATCAACTTGAAAGTAGGAGAAATGCATCTTTGGGATCCAGAGCTTAGGAGCAACTCATAAGTTCAATCAAAAGCATTGAAAACTCATTGCGGTTAAAATTTAAATGCTACAAACTACACTAGCGACGCATTATCTAATATTGAGTTGTCTTGGATAAAAAATGTCTTGGATAAATCCACATCTGTTTAATTAAATAATGGATGTAATTCTTGGCCGGAAAACCCAGCATATTTTATAGATTTGTTAAAAAACTTGAAAGATAAAATTCCCAGGTAACCCGCATTCGCATAAACTTTAGGCGTTAAAAGTGTTAAGCACCAAACTTCTTCAGCTTTCATGAAGTTTCCGGTTGGTTCCCAGCAGTGTTTGTTTGAATTCTCGGCGGGGCCGTTTAGTTAAATCTTGTCATGACACATTTTCGTCTGCTTCTTCATTGATTTTTTTTAAAGATATGAACGAGTGAAGTGATATTAATTTAATGATGCAACTAAATTTTAAAAAAACTTTTATTGCTCTAACGCCGGATCAATCAACTGGGTAACGGTCACATAAACACCCGAGCTTAAGTTAATATTCCGCTGTCATGTTATGATTTCGTAGAAACATGGTGCGGAATTCTAAATTAAGTATCAGTCAACTGATTTAATTTAATAGCAAAGCTGGATTTATGAAGGGAAAGATAGATTTAAATATTTACATTTCACATTGAAGCTGTATAAGAGGGCGTTATGCATGTGCAAGGCCAGAACGGTTTTAGATGCACATTGCTTAAAGGAGCATTAAAAATATGTTTTAGTTGGGAAAGTTACGAGGCCATAAAATGTTAATTTCTTTTCTAGTGTATCTTTATTAGTCAATTTAAATTATAGGCTCATGTTAGTGCGGTTGAATATAATAATGGCAAAAACAAATTTTGGGGAAAACAACCAGTAAAATTGGTGTTTTATAATTTACTTCATTTGATTAGACTTTTTCATTCTAGTAGTAGTAAACATCTTTATTTCTAAAAAATGGCTATCGACCTATCGGTCTTTCTGCCCTTGCTTAGTACATGCAGTCTTAATCTAAACAAACAAATAAAGGTAAAAATTATCTTACTCTAGGTTAATAATTTTAAAATTTTAATGCTGACAAGCAGAGATCTTAGATTTATTGTCCAGTAGTCAGTTACGATTGTAAGCGTTCGAGTAGAGTAGATGTAGGGAAACGGAAGCGGGATTGTCTAGTTGGTCTTTTAAGACAAAGGGGATTCAGTCTATCAGTCAGGGATATGAGTCTTTCCGAAATCTTTGTCATGTTTGTGCGTTCGTATAGTGGTTGGGTGGAGGGGTTGTGTAGTGGGTTTTGGGGGTCTCTTATTCGTGTTATTAGTCTTAGTGCAATTTGTTCTGTTGTGTGTATATAACGTTTTGTCCTTTCTGCTCCGTTGGTCATGAGTATATGTCTATAGTCCAAGAGGGGTCTGCAGATCGCTTTGTATATTTTTGTCGCGGTATTTGTACTAATTCCTTTGCCTTTGTATGTTAGTGAGCGAAAGTGTTTTGTTCTTTTTATCGTTTCTGTTCTGATGTTTCGTATGTGTTTAGTAAATTTAAGTTTATGTTCAATTGTGATTCCAAGGTATTTTACGTCGTTTTTTGGTTGTGTCGTTTGGCCGTCTGCAGTTATTGTAGGGGAGTCAGCGTTGAGTCTGTGGTTTGTGAGCAGAAGTTGGTTTTTTGACGCGTTTGGTGTTAGTCTCCATTTATAAAACCATGTCATTGTGTTGCTTGTTAGTCTCTGGAGTCTTTGAGGTGCTCTCTCAGTAGTTTTGTCATGTACAATAAGTGCCGTGTCGTCTGCGTGTTGTAATATGTATGCCGATCTGTCGATTTGATTTTTCTCTGGTAAGTTGTAATTGTATATGTCATGGCAGTATATATTGTAGAGAAACGGTGAGAGCGGGGATCCTTGAGGGAGCCCTTGTTCAGGGGAAAAAGAAAATGACAGTGTTTTGTCAATTCGTACTTGTAGTTGTCTGTTTCCTAGTAAGTTCTTTATGGTGTGTAGTAGATATGTTGGTGTGTGTAGTTTGTATAGTAAGCCTCTATGCCAGACACTATCAAAAGCTTTGTTAATGTCCATAAACAGACAAGCTGTCTTTCCGTCAGTTAGGTGGGGTGTTTGTGCATTGTTAGTCAGAGTGAAGCGTGGGTGAATAGTCGAGTGTTGATATTTGAATCCGAACTGATACGATGGTATGTACTTTCCGACAAGTTTTCCTAGTCGCTGCTTTATTATGTACTCAAAAACTTTGCTAAGTACTGGGAATAATGTAATTGGTCTGTAATTGCTCGGTTGTGTATTGTCCAGTCCATTTTTGGGTATAGGGACTATTAAGCCGTTTTTCCATGTTTTTGGAATTTTGATATTACTGATGCAGTTGTTCAACTCAGTTAGGATCAGTTTGTGTGTTTCTTGAGTTAGGCTTTTCAGGAGTTTTGCTTTTATTTTATCTTTTCCCGGTGCTGTGTTTTTGATATGCGCTAGGGCGTCATCGTACTCTGTGTCTGTGATCAGTTTGTATCTATAGTTTGGTGAGCTGTTAAAATAGTTCAAGTACCAGTCGTTGATCAAGTTCCAGTTGTCATTGTCGAACTTAGGGTTTGTCGATATGCTGAAGGCCTTGTGATAGTGTCTGGCGAACGCGTCAGCTTTCTCTTTGTCTGTGTAACTTCTATTCCGTTTTCGTCAATTGTGTCAGTAGTGTTAGTTTTTTTGTGTTGCGCTAGTTTCTTAATTTTTCGCCAGTATGTTTTGCCTTTGTCTTTTTGTATTTCTTTACATGTTTCTAGCCATTTGTCTTGTCGGTATTGTCCAATCAAGGTTTTAATGTTTGGGTTGAGTTGGTTCAGTGTCTTTTTTAGGTCGTTATTTTGTCGTTTGTTTTATGAGTCTCAGTATGAATTTGGGTAGTGTATGTCGGTAGAAAGCATTTTTTATTTCCGGGCTAAATTTTCCTATGGCTAATGGAAGTTGTTGTTGTATGCTTTCTATTGAAATGGGCTGTGCTTGCGCTTGAATGTAGTTAAGTATATGTTGTTTCACTTTGTCTATGTCAGTCTTTGTTAGGTTTAACTTTTTCTCTATAGGAGGTACGGATTTTCATTATAGTTTGCAAATTTTTATATTTTATCTATGGTACAAGTAAATTCCAATGTATTCCTGGGTATCAGTCAATTTTATTGTTTATTATTTAAAATGTTACAAATACGTTTCGGTGTCTTTCTCAACCATCATCAGTTTGTGTATATAGTTGTTTCAATCTTCACATTTGACTGGTCACTGACTGAGTATGACCAGTCAAATGTGAAGGTTGAAACAACTATATACACAAAATGATGATGGTGGAGAAAGACACCGAAACCTATTTGTAACATTTTAAATAATAAACAATAAAATTGACTGAAACCCAGGAATACATTGGAATGAATTAAAGTAATCATAATATATAATAAAATCCATTATTTGTTTTGAGCTGTACACATTTTAGCAACAAAAATGGTCAACAAATGCGTAAATGATAACCGGAAAAGAGTAGGACTCGAAAGTAGAGCAGCGCCCTGTAAATTATTTATATTTAAATTTATTAAAAACTGTTTTTTTTTTCTATGGGCGTCAATGCAATATTAATTACATTTATTATTAACGAACGTCATAATTTCAGCGAGTTAACAAATAGCCGAA
The DNA here is from genome assembly GCA_024550625.1 of Dendroctonus valens. Taxonomy (NCBI): domain Eukaryota; kingdom Metazoa; phylum Arthropoda; class Insecta; order Coleoptera; family Curculionidae; genus Dendroctonus; species Dendroctonus valens. The sequence continues at coordinate 217,876 of JAJTJO010000096.1, forward strand.
AGCATATCTGCCATGGCGATTTATCAATTAAAGCTTCTGCTGCCAACTTTTCGAAATGTTATTTTGAAATAAAATTAATTTTCTATGTAAATTCAAATCAGGACTGTATTTTTTTAGCGCCAATAGCGGAAATTTGTATATTAAATTTTCATTTCAAACTTTCCGCACACGAACTTCTTGAATGGCTACGGAAACCTTAGACTTCCTATCGAAAGCGACCCACACTTCTGGATATTATTGGGTCGGACCGGTTGAACATATTTCAAATTTGTTCAATTGCACTAAGCTGTAGTTGACCCAGTTTAAAGCGAATGTTGGTAGACATGCCTTATGAATTTTCCTAAATTTATAACAAAGTTTGCAGAATGCAGCAATTTCGAATTTAATACTGGCTATTTACTAGCTATTTAGAGTGAATTTAACATAGTTGCGAGCTTTCGATAGCATACATGAAAATTAAACATATTTTTTATTTTAACGGGTATTTTATTATGGAAGTAGTCTTTGTTTGCTGCTCATTTTACTACCCAACTAATTCCCGTTCCTCATTAATAAAATTATGTTTTCTGTAGAGATTGTTCATATGTCGGTACAATAGTTTATGATATCCTAAAGCTTATGACTCGAACTATTTACCTTCTTATGCCAATTAAGCGATGGTAAAATAACCATCTTATTAGATTGAATTTGAATTTCGAATGCATGTAGTTGCGGAGAATCTTCTCTACTTCAGGATATTATTGAGAATATGGCTTCCGAACATATTTCATGTGATTCGATGATAATAACGTATGACCTGCTTTACATAAAGCCCTTGTGGAAATACGCGAATTCAAACATAATCTATTTACACTCAATGTTCAGAGGCAAATATAACGGGCTTAATTGCAAGCTTGTTCAAATAATATCAATGGACTTTTACAGCATTTTAAAAGGATTCTCTTTACTGTACTTTCAAGTATAAAAACAATTAAACGGCTAAATTTTATATTTTCGCAGTTTGACAGCCTTATTAAGCTGGATCGAGTGATTGAGAAAATTCAGTACCCACCACTGATATTTAATAATTAATATTAAACCGGAAATCAGTTTTCAGAAGAAATCGTAAACAGTTTTAGATATTACCATGGGATTTCCATTAATTTCCAAAAATCATGGCTTTCTTAACTAAAAGGTTGGCAAATTTCGGACAGAGTAGTAGTAGTAGTAAACATCTTTATTTCTAAAAAAGGCTATCGACCTATCGGTCTTTCTGCCCTTGTTTGATACATGTAGTCTTAATCTAAATAAAAAACAAAGATGAAAATTCTCTTATTCTAGGTTAATAATCTTATTAAATAAACTTTCCAATTCTAATGACAAGAAAAAATTATTTTATTGTCCAGTAGTCAGTTGCGTTTGTAAGTGTTCGAGTAGCGTTGATGTAGGGAAACGGAAGCGGGATTGTCTGGTTGGTCTTGTAAGACAAAGGGGATTCAGTATGGTCCAGTTGTAGGGGTTGTTTGTCCATTTTGTCTGTAGATGTATGAGTCTTTCCGAAACTTTCTCATGTTTGTGCGTTCGTATAGTGGTTGGGTGGAGGGCTTGTGTAGTGGGTTTTGGGGGTGTCTTATTCGTGTTATTAGTCTTAGTGCAATTTGTTCTGTTGTTTGTATATAACATTTTGTCCTTTCTGTTCTGTTGGTCATGAGTATATGTCCATAGTCTAGCAAGGGTCTACAAATAGCTTTATATATTTTGGTGGCGGTATTTGTGCTGATTCCTCTGTCTTTGTGGGTTAGTGATCGGAAGTGTTTTGTTCTCTTTATTGTTTCTGTCCTGATGTTTCGTATGTGTTTAGTAAATTTAAGTTTGTGGTCAATTCTGATTCCAAGGTATTTTACGTCGTTTTTTGGTTGTGTCGCGGCCGTCTGCAGTTATTGTAGGGGAGTTTCGGACAGATTTAGAGAACATTTACTGATTTTTTTATTGGGAAGCAGACAGAAGGCACCATTTCCGTGGTGTAAAATTAAAAAGTTAGATTTTGCTCCTTAAACTACACCCTCTCGGTTACATAATGAGTGAATTCGAAAGGCAAAACCGTAAAATTTCGAATGTAAAAAGTTTCCTTTGAATTATCCGCATTTATTAAAAATGTATGTTCGCACACACATATTGGAATTAATACCTCCACTAAGTTCTGTAACTCGGTTATCATTGAGTTGCGATTCGTGACCGATTCGATTCAATATTAATTTGCTCCTTCATGCATAATATCGCCTCATTATGAAATCTCTTCCCAAATAACTTCCTAGATCTAAATATATTTGACTATCAAATTGTAACTTATTGCAGTCTGATGCCATCTGTCTGGCGAGTTAATATTCCGGAATGGTCTTAATATTAAAGATGGAAGCTAGAATTGGGTTATAAGACGTGCGAGAATCTTGCTTAACGTATTCGGGACCGATAATATGGTTATGGAAAGTAGTTTCCGAAAGGAAGAAGTTATTTCTAATTTGGTTGACAATAGGGTTCGGCTGTTGCTACTTTACCCTAATGGGAAGTCGTTCATATATATGAAAATTTAAACTAAATAAAGGTGAATTCGAACGCAATTTCGGAAATTTTATGGCTTCTAGGGTTTACGGTAATTTACAAATTTCTCAATCAGGATACAAAAGCAACATCAACTGAAATACCCATAGTTGCTCACAAACTCACAAAGCACAAGGATTTATGTATATCATTGCAAAATCTCTTTTCATTTTATTTATTATTCCTCTTCTTCTTTGACTCTTTAACTCCTCCATCCTTGGACATGGGCTTCCCCTAGATTTTTGCACTAGTTTCATTTTTGTGGTACTCGTTTCCAATGTAATCCTCTTATCCTCCTGATGTCGTCTCCCCATCTCATCTGGGGTCGTCCTCTTGTTTTTCCAGTCCATGGTCTACACTGTTGTCTGGCCTTATGGCCTTCGAAGTCCCATTTTAGACTTGCTATATATTGGCCTGCATCTTTAACTTTTGTTTCTTACCCATTTATTTTGTTTTTATCTTGTAATTTAATTCCTAACATTCATCGCTCCATGGCTCTATGGGTTTTCTGTATTTTATCGATGTTCGCTTTAGTCAATGTCCATGTATGGCATGCGTACCTAAGAATTGGAAGGACGCACTGGTCAAAAACTCTGGTTTTTCGGTACTGCTGTATTTTTTTATTTTTTGGGACCCATTTTAGTTTTCCAAATCCTGCCGAGGCTAATCTGCCCTTTCTTTTTACCTCCGCTGTTTGGTTTTCCTTGTTTATTTTTATGGCTTGTCCCAAATATACAGGGCGATTCAAAAGTGGCGCCATTCCTTTTAAGGGGTTATAGGGGCTCACTTGGAAAGTACGAGAAAAATATTTAAAATTTGTTGTTCGAAAATTGCTAGAAGATATTAACAGTTGAAAATCGAATTTCAACTTTGTTATGACGTATTATTTTAAAATAGTTCCATGTTTGCTTGGTAGCCTTTTGGAATACTTAACCATTCGAAAAGAAAAATTACGATCTTTGCTTCAAATTACGAAAATTTTTGATATTAAAAAAGACCTCTTCTACAATTTTTTGATGAAAAGTCAAAGCGGCAATGATGTTTTTTGTCATTAACAGATAGTTACAGGTAGATAGCCTTTGTCAATAATAACAAGCATTTGTCAAACTGTGACTTACTTTGAAGCACCTTTCACAAAACGTACACCAACATCGAATTTGCGGATATGTGATTAGTTATGGGAAAATGCCACACTAACATAGCAGCAGGTGTAAGACCTTACACCAGCAAAGGGTTAGAGACACTGGACGATTGGCTCCGGGAATTGACGCAGATTGTGGATGATCTAGAGGTGCTTGGGTTCCAGACACAGAGGCACAAGTATTGGAGATAATTGCACCAGAGCCTTCCAGGAGTGCTCGGAGCATTGCACAACCACTGACACTTTCGCAGGCACCGGATAATTGTCAATATAACTCCCAGAGGAAGGACCACATTCCTACCATGTATGTAAGATACACAGGACACAAGGACACATTAAATCTCTGATCTTCCGAACACCGGTACAAATTGAGCAGGAATTAATTAACCGAATACGAGAACCTGCTCAAAAGGTGATCCCAGACTGCGGCGTAGAGTGCACAATAAAGTGATTGGGGAACGAACATGTTTGGAGTTAAACGGGCAGAACTTCCTGAACCTTTTGTGATTTAACAACTTAATTGTATGTTATTTGATTAATATTGATCATTGATACATAACCTTCAACAGGAGGGTTTCGTTGACAGAATCGCAGCACTGACGGCAAATAGACAGCGTTATCCTAACCTCAAAATATTTCTATTGCTTTCTCTTTCTTCGTTTTGTGTTTATCCATGGTTACTACAATTTTCAATAATTAAGAAGTAATAGATATTTACGAAATGTTCATCAGGCAGATTAACATTGTTGCCGTTCTTCTGATAGAGTTTTTGCAAATTTCTCAGTTTTGAATAACAATTATTGCTTTTAACTATTTTTCCTGTACTCCTAAAGCACCCCCAGACAACACCCCCAGAGGAATGACGCCACTTTTGAATCACCCTGTATATAATCATTTACCGCTTCTATGATGGTTCAGGTCAGTATTACGTTTCCAGTTTCTTATGTGTTTGTGGTTATTTTTCTTTTGGTGCGATTCATTTTTAGACTTACTTTCTCGGATTCCTTTGCTACATCAGTTAAAACAGTTTTCAGTTCTTGGAAAGCAGATGCTATTAGCACTAGGTCATTTGCATATCTCAAGGGGTTTTGTTTCCTTCCATTTATATTTATTCCCATGTTACTGCCATTGTGAACTCAACACTATCGAAGTCTTTTTCATAGTCGACGAACGCTAAAAACAGATCTAGGTGATATTCATTAGCTTTCTCTATTAGTGTCCTCATGGTTAAAAGATGATCAGTGGTGCTGTATCTTTCCTGAAGTCTGCCGTTTCCACTGGTTGATATGAGTTCATTTTATTTGTTAGTCGGCTATTGTTCATTATTCTTGAAAATAGTTTATCGGTTTGCGACGACAATGAGATGGGCCTGTAATTTTTTAAGTCCTCTTTGTCGTCTTTTTTAAATAACAGAATTGTAAGGTTTTTGCACCATTCTTCCGTTATTTCTCCTTTGTGCATGCTTTGGTTAAGGAGATTTTTTAATTTTTGCAGAATTTCTTTTTTCCTTTCTTTCAACATGTCAGCAAGTATCCTGTCAGGTCCTGGTGCTTTATTATTCTTTAATTGGGATAGAGCAGCCTCTATTTCATAATTTCTTTTCTGGTAGTCGCTGAGTTTACATTAATGATCCTTTTCCTAATATTTTGTTGTGTGCTAATGGTTGCGTCTTTGTTTGAGGTGTAGAGTTCTTAATAAATCCTTTCGAGTTCTTCCGATATCTTATCTGCTTCTCTCAGTTCCCTTTCTGTTTCGTATTTTACTGAAATAAGCACTTGTTTTCCTAAATTCGGTTGCAAGCATTTTGGCCCCTATTTTAGAATTACTTTTTCGATTTCATTTTCATTATGTTTTCTTAGGACTTCTCTTGTTTTCCTTCTAATAAGTTTGTTCATTCTGCGTACTCGATTGTGTTTCTTTTACTTCCGCTTTCAAGCATTCGCCTATTGTTCATCTCTGATTGTCTCATCGCTTAGTCTATTTTCCTTTGCCTTTCTTCCTTTGGCACTCTTTATCCCTTTTTCTAAGATTCTGTTCTGCAGTTCTTAGTTCTTCTTTCTCAGTACTCTTAAGTGCAGTTACATCTTCAAAGATTTATTTGTTTCGGGAAAGGAAGTAATCTATGTAATTTTTTCTCTTGGGATTTTTTTTGACTCCATGTCCATTTTCGATTTGGTCCTTTATTAAAAAATGTATTTATTATATGAGGGTTTTTCTTGTGTAGGAATCCGATTCTCCGTATGTTTCATATTCTTTTCCTTTGTATTAGAGGCGATTTTCTGAATCTACCTCTATAGACGTTTCTCCTGTTCTTTTAACTTCAGACCGTCCAACGATGTCTCATTTAATTTTACTCAGTTCTATGTTTCTTACTCGAAATATTTATTATAATTAATTAATAATTCTGTTTTTGTATGACACACTGTTTTGGAGTAAAACAGGAATTGCGCGCCGCTAATTTTCTAATTTTCCTTGTTCGCCAAAAATTTCGTTGCGCTCTCACTACTGAATTGAACTTGCTGATATTTTGGGCATCATAAATACGTTGCGCTTTGGACGAACAATCGATTTTTTCAACCACTCAGAAACTCCAAAGTTTACTGCTCCCAGTCGGAACAGAATAAAATGACATTTTGAACAGGGTGTAGTTTTCTTCACCAATTAAATTGTTCACTTTTTTTGCCGCTTACTGTATTTCTAGAGTAAAAGTACAGAAAAGTAATTTGGTGGTTAGCCCAGTTAGAAATAATGTACTCAACCTCCAAAGAATAGGTATTTTATTATTGTAGCAAAATCAATTTTAATTTAATTTTATCGAATGTAAATATTAATATATTCGCTTTTTTCCGAAAAGTTAATTGTAATTTCCACTCTATTTACACGGTCGTCGCGAAGCCAAAAAGAGCTGTAAATGGAATTAAGCAAAAATTGAATTATACCTCGTCTCTAATGCATTCACTCGACTATTGCTAAACGACTTCTCGAACCGCATAACTCCTTGGCTTTTCTTATCTGCGATCCCCAGCCAATCAACAAAGGCGAGATTTTTACAATTCCGGAATTAACTCGGGCGAATTTATCGTTGGTTCTATTCTTATTTCTCTTTCTTCCGGTAGCCCGCGTTTGCCTTTCAGTTGAATAATATCGATATTGCTAATTGAAAATTATATTTACCGTCGAGACTTGGCGCGAATCGTGGAATTGCTATTTGAGAAAAGTCTGCCATAAGCGGCCATTATATCGCTGGAAATGCATCTTTTTAACAAAATGCAATTCGTTACTAAAAAGGAAATGAAGGAGTGATTGATGAATTCATGAATTCCATACAAGTCGTGTTTGATTTTGCACATTGAAGGACTCTCGACCTCAATCAGTCTAATGCAATTTAATTTTCTCAAAACCTATTGCAAACTATTCTTGCTCCCTGACCCTGGATATGATACAGAGAGTCACTTCAAATACAAATCACGCTAAGTGTGCTTTTTCGTAATCAGTTTGATTTTAAACATTTACAATATATTTTTTTAATTTATAATGTTCCATTGTAATGTTTTGCTGTTACGATTTGCGTTTGAATTTGAAAGGAAAAATTACTAACACAAACTGAAAAGTGTAGAAGACCTAGATTTACGTCTAAATTGAGGTACATATTAAAGACATGAATTTCTACATGCTCTCTAGAACAGATCAGATTCTACGTTAAAAGGGTAGATGAAAAATGAATATAAGATGCTCAACTTAATCTCTTTAAATCCAATCGTGGTTACGAAATAAAGAGATCTTACTTAAATTTCTGTTCCGTTTTTCATTCTGACATTTAAACTGTTTCAGCAATTAGTTACACTTTTGCTTGCTGCGTTCGTTGAGTAGGAAATCCTTTGTTTTAATTAAAAACTAATTATAATGCCGGAACTTGGCGGATATAGACTCTCAAACATAAAAATGCGCTTTAATTAGTTAAGAACTGTTTAAATATGAAGCAGAAAATTAGAATAGCTGCAAGAAAAATTGAAATGCGGATTTAATAAACTTTCGGTTTGATTTGTGTAATCTTTTTGCAGACAGTTACATCGGCACTTTTGAAATGAAGCTGGATCGGTTAAAGTGATTTAATTAATTGAATGCAAATAATGAGCAGCATTTTGCTATTAAACAAATGGTGTAGTGAAATCTCATTTTAGCCAATTTGTTCAAAGATAATTGAACATAACTATGAAAGATAATTAATTATTTTCCAATTTCTTCTAAAGTCCATTCATACTCGAAAAAGGCACATATGCAGGTTGATTCGGGTTTAATCTTGATAACTTCGGGAATCAATAGAACAAGTTAGAATAATGTCCCTACATTGCATACAATTTTTCACTAAATCGCCTCGTTTAGGAGATACAGAGCTACGTACATTTCATTAATCGCTACATTAAGGCTATTTCGAAAGTGTTCCTTGCGAAAAACCAAGCGACCGATACGCTCGCCCGATCTGAATCCTTTGGACTATTTTCTGGGGGACATCTAATATCAATCATTAATGAAACGCCAGTAATGAGGAATTAATTCATTGTATTAAAAACGCTAGTGATGAAATTTAAAAAAATCCCGTAGAAATAACAGCTGCGGTTAATACCTTGTGTTCCTAGATGCCAAAAATGGATTGCACACAAAAGTAGTTGTGAGTAAATTATTGTTTGAAATGTTTATAATTTTTTCATGGTACAAAAACACTTTGGAAATAGACTTTTAACAAAATTCTGCTCAAGCGCCAGTTGACACAAATCATTGGGTTTCCATCGCCTGTTGTAATGTTTAATGAAATTTATGTAGTTACATTGTCCCGGATTTTATTAAATATCTCAGGAATAAAATAAAATGTGAAAAAATAACAAGAAGCCAAAACGTTTCCAATTGAATCAGTGAATAGCAGTGTGGAACTGTTTTAATGAAATTAGTTTTTTTGCTCAAGTTTTAATACAAAATAAAGGGGGGTGGGGCCTACAAAACACCCCTCCAAGAAGATTGGGTGGTTAAAACTTAAGGAGCTTTTGTAAGGTTATTAGAAGTGTTTCTATGTTCAGACCTTATGAAGAAAAAACCAGAAAACCAGATTTTTGTCAACGCTCTCTATTTCTGAAACCTCTCTCTCTGAAAGTAGCAGTTAGGATAAAGGCTAAATACCGAAAACCAACTACCAAACTTAGAATAAAAATAAATTTTCTACAAAAAAAATCATGTAGGGACATTATTCTAACTTGTTCTTCTGATTCCGGAATTTATCAATATTAAACCCGAATCATCCTGTTTAAATGTATTAATCTTACTTATAACTTTAAAGTAGAACTTTTAATAAAAATATCATCGAGACGCGAAAATTACATTTATATAAAGTTACTGTTACTATAATAAATAATTGCTTCCCTATTGTTTGAAGCACATTGTATAAAAGTTGAATGTACTTAAATGAAATGATCAGAATTGGTCGTAATTTAGACTGCGTGCAATATTAACAAAGTAGTCTCCGTCTGGGGAAAGTTAGATGAAGCACAGACATACTTACGGATAGCTGTTACGTGAAAACTATGAAGTTGCTTGAGAACAATGCTCTCTCAATTGCCCAATTTCCCAAAATGGAACTCAGTTTCGACTTGGAGAAACTTTACAATTAATGCCAAGCACTTATCTGGAAGGAAAATCGTATTCATCTATTTTGTGTAATTATAGTTCCGTCTAAAGGGAATTTTTGTTCTTTAAATAGTCGAACTGTTTGAGATTCAGATGTCTAAATTTTCAATTTATAAGCTGTCGTGTGATAAGAGTTGCATTTACGTTCCGTTTTACGTGTCAGTTCGAATATTTGCCGTAAACTGCTGTTACATTTGGGACTGATTTTGATTTTGCTGGGCCTGACATTGGCTGGTCTTGAAGGATTTTATTCTGTGCGTTTCAAAAGCGCTTATGCAACGACTCAATTATTTTCAAACCACGTATACATTTCGTTTTATTTATACTCAACGGCTGTTGACAATATTATGTTTTTTAAAATATACACGTATTTGCATGCAAAAGGGCGTCAAAGTGTTGCATTATGTGTTTTCTTGTGAAGACAATTCACATTTCACAGACAACAAGCAGCATTTCAGATTAAATAGTGCTTTTTGGTTTATCGATATGTTAATATATTTTATTTACAACTGTTACATAATGACCATCATTTGGCACTTTTTCAAATGTCATAATGACCTTCATTACGGCAGTAGTGCTTTTCATAAATGATTAATATTAATCATATAAAATACAATTAAGTTGTTATATGACAAGAGGTTCTGCCCTTATAACTCCAAACATGTTTGTGCCCGTCTCACATCACTTTATTCTTCACTCTTCGCAGTAGTCTCGGCTCACATTTTGAGCAGCTTCTCGTATTCGGTTAACTCCTGCTCAAGTTGTACCGGTATTCGGAAGCTCAGTGATTTAATGTGTCCTTGTGTCCTGTGTATCTTACATACATGGTAGGAATGTAGCCCTTCCTCGGGGGAGTTATCGGGATAATTATCCTGTGTCAGTTGTTGGGCAGAAAGTGTCAGTTGTTGGGCAATGTTTCGGGTACTCCTGGAAGGCTCAGGGGCAATTGTCTCCAATAGGTATTGGAGGTGACCTAGGTCTGGAACCCTAGCACCTCTAGATCGTCCACAATCTGCGTCAATTCCCGGAGTCCAGTGTTTCTAGCCCTTTGCTGGTGTTAGTTCGTACAGCTTCTGCTATGTTACTGTGGCATTTCCCCATAACTAATCGCATATCCGCAAATTCGGTGTTGGTGTACATTTTGTGAAAGGAGCTTCAAAGTAAGTCACAGTTTGGCAAATGCTTGTGATTTTGACAAAGGCTATCTACCTGTAACTCTCTGTTAATGACAAAAAACATCATTGCCGCTTTGACCTTTCCTCGAAAAATTGTAGAAGTGTACTTTTTTAATATCAAAAATTTTCGTAATTTGAAGCAAAGGACCAGACAAAAATCAAATCGACAGATCGGCATACATATTACAATACGCAGACGACACGGCACTTATTGTACATGACAAAACTACTGAGAGAGCAGCTCAAAGACTCCAAACACTAACAAACAACACAATGACATGGTTTTATAAATGGAGACTAACACCAAACGCGTCAAAAAACCAACTTCTGCTCACAAACCACAGACTCAACGCTGACTCCCCTACAATAACTGCAGACGGCCAAGCGACACAACCAAAAAACGACGTAAAATACCTTGGAATCACAATTGATCACAAACTTAAATTCACTAAACACATACGAAACATCAGGGCAGAAACAATAAAGAGAACAAAACACTTCCGATCACTAACCTACAAAGAGAGAGGAATTAGCACAAACACCGCCACCAAAATATATAAAGCTATTTGTAGACCCTTGCTAGACTATGGACATATACTCATGACCAACGGAACAGAAAGGACAAAACGTTATATACAAACAACAGAACAAATTGCACTAAGACTAATAACACGAATAAGACACCCCCAAACCCACTACACAACCCCTCCACCCAACTACTATACGAACGCACAAACATGACAAAGATTTCGGAAAGACTCATACATCTACAGACAAAATGGACAAACAACCCCTACAACTGGACCATACTGAATCCCCTTTGTCTTACAAGACCAACCAGACAATCCCGCTTCCGTTTCCCTACATCAACGCTACTCGAACACTTACAAACGCAACTGACTACTGGACAAAAAAATAATTTTTTCTTGTCATTAGAATTGGAAAGTTTATTTAATAAGATTGTTAACCTAGAATAAGAGAATTTTCATATTTGTTTTTTATTTATATTAAGACTACATGTATTAAACAAGGGCAGAAAGACCGATAGGTCGATAGCCTTTTTTAGGAATAAAGATGTTTACTACTTTTTACTGAAGCAAAGGTCGTAATTTTTCTTTTCGCATGGTTAAGGATTCCAGTAGGCTACCAATCAAACATGGGACTATTTTAAAATAATACTTAATAACAAAGGTGAAATTCGATTTTCAACTGTTAAAATCTTCTAGAAATTTTCGAAAACATTTTTTCCAATATTACTCTCCAAGTGAGTCCCTATAACCCCTTAAAAGGAATGACGCCAATTTTGAATCACCCTGTATGTACCATTCTGATAAAGCAACTAATGTGAACTGATTTTTTATTAACGTAATACAATTTAAACTCGCTTTTTTTCTCTAAAGGATTTGAATTTTTTTAATGAAATAATTTAAATTTCGTTTTGAATTCTGGAAAAAAAATTATTTTAAGGATAAAATGAAAGGATATAAAAATTACAAATAAACAAAATGATTCGTCGACAGTAAAATTAGACTGTTAATAAATTCAGCTCCAACATCACCTCGACTTCCTTAATATGCGTTCACAATATGCATGTTGCGTTCGCAGTTATGAACATTAAACGCTAACTGTTGCAGCCTTTGCTCAGATGAATAATCGAAATAATTTCGGCAACTTTTCTAGTCTTAGTAAGGTGGATAAAATAAATTTAACGCCAACCATAACAATAAGACTTATTTCGATAAAAGAAAGATAAAGCTGTTTTATGTCTGTATTTTTACTAAACTACGGTTAAGGAGAGAGCAAGAGCAGATGAAGAATTAGGTCGACCGAGATATATTATTTTAGTAACAGTCTGCGATGCACTTGAGAATGTGCAGCTGAAAAGACTGCAACAACTAAGATGAAAATGGAATATGCTGTAAAGCGACTGCGACTTGGAGAAGTTGCTGGAACATTTTAGTTCCAATTTTCTGTTTTAAAGAAAAGGCATTCTAATGAGCGGAAAAAAATTTTTTTTGGTAAAACAATTGATCACACAGATACATGAGGATATCGGTATCGAGCGCAACAACCTGATGCAACTCTAACTCAACATCTCCCGTATTCTCCAAGCCATCGACAGTGAAACTTGCAGAATTTGCCATGATAAACACAGTTTCCACACAGCAGTAAGAAAATCGATCAGAAACTTCACCCCCTCTCCTTTCGAGGAATTTCATCCCTACCTCAATATCCTCCCCTCTATCACGCCCTCCAAACGAAGTAAGCGAGTAGATTTTCGGCCGTCACTGAGGTCACGTGTCGGGAGGTGATTATTTCTTATGTCGAATTTGCGACCGGTTTCTTACGAAAGGTTTCCGTAATCTCTGTTTACGGTTTTAACGCGAAATGGTTTTTTCGTGCAAGTGCGTTTAGCGGAAAAGCGTTTTCTAAACGTATTCCAGTGTCAACAACTTTTTCGAATCCCTCTAATTGTTAGTGCGTTTAATAGTAATATAGCTAATTACTTTGGGTTTTCGATGACAGTTGTTATGTAAGGACTTATTTGTTTTGCAGTGACATTTGCACTGGAGACATTATTAGTGACAACAATTCCAGACAAGAACTCCTTTTTGGCCAAGTTACGGATCTAACACGAGCTTTCGGGGTAAGTGAATCTCTTTAAAAATAAGAAATTATGATAACAGATTTGTACGAGTTTCCAATTTGCATTCGCGTTTCACTTAAAACAAGGTTTGGCAAAGTTTTGGGTTTTAAACGAAAGTTTAATAAATTGCCAATGTAAAATGTAAAACAGGATGGCTATTACGGAATAAAGTCCGAGTATGTGCAACGTAAAACGTATGTAAAGTTTGCATATTTTTAGCGTTTGAAAATTTGAACGTTATAAAAACGTGGTAAGACATAAAGCCATAGAAACAATAGCCTAGAGTTGAAGATCATTAATTTTTACGCAAAAATGATACAGATATGTTGATGTATATAGAATCTAATGTAACGTAAGAAACACAACCAATTTTAAATAATCTTGCAAGTACGTAATACCGCTAGAAATATTATGGCCAGTGGTTTTAATAAACATCACTACTTTCGCCCACATTAATCTTCATATATTTATCAGGATTTTAAAACACTGTTAAACACATAAAGGGATGATCTTCAGCACTGCTAATAAATTCGCCTCCAACATCACTTTGACTTTTTTAATAAAATACAACATGCATTTTGCGTTCGTAGTTCTGGACATTTATGTCCAGCTTTTGCGGCTTTTGATCAGCTGAACTTTTCTGAATTTTTTATGGCCATCCAGAAAATACATCAAGACCTTGACTTTGTATATCGGGCATAATAATTAGTTTAAAAGTAATATTATCTCCCGAAATTAAATTGAACTTCATTTGGATGCACAAAGCAAATACCTAACGAAATGAAAAGAAACGTTAACGCCGCTTATTATAATAACCGGCACAAGAAGACATTTTTTCCAACTGAATAGAAGTGATCTGGTAAGAAGCGTAAACATTCTTGAAAAATGTTTTAGCATAATTTCAGTTTTACTTTAAAATATTCATTCAAATAAGAAGTAAATCATTTGGACAAACATATCAAATGCTCCCGTTTGATCATTTTTCTTATTGAAAGTTCACTTCAATCCCATAAAATTTGTATATAAAAATGCGGAATAAAGTGAATTTATATCAACCCATAAAAATATAAGTGTATATGTATTTCTTTGATATAAGTTGAAGTGGCTTTTTATTTGCATTGGAAGTTACTGAATAGTGAGGACTTTTGGGTGACATATTTATCAATGCGAAAATTTTGCATGGGATATTTTAAACGCAAAAAATTTGGCAAATGTGTTTTCGTGTGAAACTGAACATGCCAAACTTAGACAATTCGCATCCAGCATCAGTTTGACTCTTTGCTGTTATCATGTCTTCATGGCGATTCAAAATCCAAGTAACTTGCTTTTATGTGTATTTGTTAATATTTTGTTTAGTTAAAAAGTGATCATAGACCAAACAAATCGTCAAATTTCCATGCCATGCTAGTGACAAATGTATCCAACAATCTGATATATACTGTGTTAATTAAATAACACACACTTTGTTTTTTCACATTAGAAATACATTTTGAAGGTTATTTGAAAATTGGCTTGCGTCGCTTTATCGCAACTTTCTGGCTGTTAAACTTACCAAAATATTTCGAAGTCATTCATTTAAAAAATCTGAATATCAAGTTCAAAATTCTTTAATTCCAAATTCAATATAGCATATTTCTAAAAGTTGAAATCCGTGAAAGCAAAAACAAGTCACTAAAAACGAAAAATAATTTCCACCAAACCATATCGACACTTGAATAAATAAATTAAAGAAGATTTGGAGTATTCAACTTAGAAATCATATTTTAAATAAATATCAATAAAACAAGTAGTCATAGTTTAATAAATAGAGAACAAAAACACACTTGCTGTCTGCACTTATGGGTCTTATGACTCTCCAGAATTGTCATTTTTGTTTCTAGATCGCTTCAGCCAAATTTAATCAATAGCAATTATAGTTTTCTACTGCGGCGTTTCAATAATTCCCAATTCCCAATTAATTAGTGCTACTGAATTTAATTTAATTGAGTGTCTCATTTACGCTGTTTCTTCACACTTTCACATACGAAAAATTCTATAATTGTAAATGGAATTTCACTTCTTTTGGTCTTTGTGTGTTGTTTACTTCGCTACTATTACTTCCTATACTTAGCATTTAATTATCTGAAAATTCCTGCGAAGTAATTTGTGTCAAATGGCTTTTGTTAATTAATAATTATTAATAATCCATGAGCGTTAAAATTGTGCTTCAGTTGAATCATTTTTTTAAATGTTTAATGATTTCCTTATGATTTTGTTCCATTAAACGTCTCAGTTTAAGTATAAAAAAGGTTCGTGGTTTAATTGCAAAATTTACTTCAAAACTATAATCTCAAAGCAACAAGTCAGTAACATATGGTAGGCATGATAAGAAGGCAGCATCTTAGGCAACTATAAAATACGTCCCTGTATAGTGAAATGTGAGACTCAGAACGCAGACTAAAAACACCGAAAAACCTAGACTTCAGCTAAATTGACTAATGGCTTTCAATATTGAGGTCTTTACAGATATAAAGATCGTCGCAGGAATCGAAAGAAGTCTAATCTACTCTATTATTAGCTATTGATAATAAAAGTTATACAATATGCTTTTGTCCAGCCGATGTTATTTCAGGCTAATGTGTTTTTTTCGCGGAAGTTTTAAATGTTGCATTGAACTTTTTGTGCGGCACCGCAATATACGACCGATTTCCGCTGCATTAGAAACCGAGGAGGAGAGGAAACTTGGAACGTTATCGTTCTCGAAGGTTTATTTTGGTAATGTTTTCTTTGCCATTGGATATTATCCATCCTTATATACCTTTCTGCTAGATCGAACGTGATATATCACTTTTCTTATTGCAATGCTCATGTAATTTGCCTCATTTTCCTTTTTGCTAAAGTACAGTTAAAGTGTATAAATTCAGAAGTTAGATTCCCGATTTATTGCTTCGTTTATTTCCAATGCCATCACAAAGTTCCAAACTTTGCATTCTATTCAAATGTAAACTCTTTACTTAATGTTATTCGATTGCCAAAGCAAATCACAGCACCGCTTGCTGTTATGATTTGAAAAATATTTAATCACCGATTGTTTGAAGTAATGGATTATTGATTAATGATGTTCACATGTCGTTGCGGGTATTCATATAATTCGATTTTTCTAATTCCAGCGTTGAGTTTCATTAATCATTGGATATGGACTATACTTTATATTGTAAATTATTATTTTGTGGTATTTGTGTATATTTCATTGACCATCAAAATACGTAGATTTTAGATTCAAAGTTTTCTCGTCAGTTTTACCTTTATTGCACGTTTTTATGTTACGTGATGGATAATTTGAACATTCTTTTTCATGAATAGTTTTTGACTTGTTCACTTGAATCATAAAAGTCCTTGCTGTATTTATGTTTCATAAATTCTTTCCTAGATTCAATAGACCGTGAGACTAATTTCGCATTAAAACTCTACTACTACTACATTTGTACTTACTTAATGATTAGGTTGATGTTGATAAACAATTTATTGATTGTCCATTATAAATGATTATTGGTACCTTTAATTGAGATTTTCGTGGTTTCATTCTACCTAATTTGCTTTGTAAACGTTATTATTTTACAACAAATAATAGAGGCCTTTCTGACCGTTTCTACTGTGGGTAAAACTGGTTTTCCCGCCTAAGTATTGTGGTTTCGGCGGATCGGCTTCCTACTTAACGTTTTGCTTGCATTCAGCAATAGAGAGGTGCCATATACACGCGATTTTCACTGTGGTTAACTTTTTATTTAAGTAGTAGTAGTAAACATCTTTATTTCTAAAAAAAGGCTATCGACCTATCGGTCTTTCTGCCCTTGTTTAATACATGTAGTCTTAGTCTAAATAAAAAACAAATATGAAAATTCTCTTATTCTAGGTTAACAATCTTATTAAATAAACTTGCCAATTCTAAAGACAAGAAAAATTATTTCATTGTCCAGTAGGCAGTGCGTTGTAAGTGTTCGAGTAGCGTTGATGTAGGGAAACGAAGCGGGATTGTCTGGTTGGTCTTGTAAGACAAAGGGGATTCAGTATGGTCCAATTGTAGGGGTTCTTTGTCCATTTTGTCTGCAGATGTATGAGTCTTTCCGAAATCTTTGTCATGTTTGTGCGTTCGTATAGTAGTTGGGTGGAGGGGTTGTGTAGTGGGGTTTGGGGGTGTCTTATTCGTGTTATCAGTTTTAGTGCAATTTGTTCTGTTGTTTGTATATAACGTTTTGTCCTTTCTGTTCCGTTGGTCATGAGTATATGTCCAAAATCTAGCAAGGGTCTACAAATAGCTTTATATATTTTGGTGGCGGTGTTTGTGCTAATTCCTCTGTCTTGGTAGGTTAGTGATCGGAAGTGTTTTGTTCTCTTTATTGTTTCTGCCCTGATGTTTCGTATGTGTTTAGTGAATTTAAGTTTGTGGTCAATTGTGATTCCAAGGTATTTTACGTCGTTTTTTGGTTGTGTCGTTTGTTTTTTATTTAATTTAACTATCTTTGGAACATTTCTGCTTTGTTCCTGCTTCTTACTCACATTGGACTAAAGATTGGATTCTCGAAGAGAAGAAAATTAAGTTTTACGCGAAATAATGCATTTTGTACGTTGGGTTTGTTACTAAAATGTAGCATAATATTATAGCTTAAACCACACTCAATTATTATATATCCTATAGAATGAAAAGTGAAAAACCATACTACATTATTCCCTTTGTTGTTCAGGCCTCAGCTTTGAATTTTAGTAAGAACTTTGCTTTTGTTATTTAAGTATCATGATGAGGGACCTATTGTTTACTTAATCGAGTGCATTTGCGGTTCATGATTAACTGTTGAACTTGAAGCAGTATTTTTATGAAATGATAAGTAATAAACCTATTCCAGCAATGACAAGCATCTTGAAGAAGAAAGGAGTGTGTAAGAGTAGTGTTTTTTCTTCATTATTTTATATTATATCTGTTTTCATTTAGAATTAAATAGATAGTTTTTCGGATTTGCGAGAATTTGATGCTGAGTTCAATATTTATTAGCTTATCTGTATTGATCGAAACCCGTGTATCTTCCGAGGGGTCTTTCAGTATAGGGTACATTTTCTCTAGATCTTCAATCATAGTAGTAGTAAATATCTTTATTTCTAAAAAGGCTATCGACCTATCGGTCTTTCTGCCCTTGTTTAATACATATAGTCTTAGTCTAAATGAAAACAAATATGAGATTCTCTTATTCTAGGTTAGCAATACTATTAAATAAATGATTTCAGTGGCAAGAAGGAATTATTTTATTGTCCACTAGTCCGTAGCGTTTGTAAGTGTTCGAGTGGCGTTAGTGTAGGGAAACGAAAGCGGGATTGTCTGGTTGGTCTTGTAAGACAAAGGGGATTCAGTATGGTCCAGTTGTAGGGGTTGTTTGTCCATTTGTCTGTAGCTGTATGAGTCTTTCCGAGATCTTTGTCATGTTTGTGCGTTCGTATAGTAGTTGGGTGGGGGGGTTGTGTAGTGGGTTTTTGGGGGTGGTGCCAGCGGGGTTAGGAGTATTTAAATCAATTTATTAATTTACGACTGGTTTTATTTTATTTACTTTCATTTAAAACGTTCTTCAGAGTGAGTAGTAACATCTTGTATTTCTTAAACAAAGCTATCGACCTATCGGTATTTTGACCTTAGTTACTACATGTAGTCTTAATATAAATAAATGAAACATATTATGAAAACTCTTATTCTAGTTGTTAACAATTTATTAAATAAAATAAAAAGTTTCAGTGCAGAAACATGTCAGCATTTTATGTCCATTCTAGTACGTTGCGTTTGTAACGTGTTCGTTACTTCAGATTTATGTCCAAAATAAAAAATGCTATTAAGAAGGGATTTTGATATAGACAAATGTATAGATTCTGGCGGGCGTAGCCTACTCAAGTTACTGGCATTTACCCAGCAAGCAATCGTTAATATTTTTGTCAACATCATCGAACAGCGTTGCGTCACCTACTTTTATATATTATTTTATTCGTCATTTAGTTC